>QGOI01000360.1:0-32265 GCA_003313885.1 Boletus sp. MG55 | reverse complement strand
GACAGCGCCCATTTCACAGGGACCCGCAAAGTGCAAATGCGACGCTTAAGTAGTTTGGGTTAGCTTTGCGATTAATGGTAATTCACGCTGACCTTCTCGCGATGAGTCACTTGCTACTTGTCCTTCTCTATCTTGCCCACCTCGTGCAAGGAGCTTCCATCGATGCGACGAGCTCCAGCTGTCCGCCCCCTCACTCGGGTGAGAGCACTCGGAGTGTCTGGAGTATATTGGGGCGCAGCGCGCTGACCTTGTTGATTTGCGTGTGGCACGCAATCCATCCCGACATTCTTGGCTATGATGACTATAAACCCTTCTACCTACAGGCACCATGGATCTTCTTAACATCCTTTTTCGCCCCGGAGGTGGTAGTTTCGTACGCCGGTAAGGAATGGTGCGAGGATCATAAGAAAGTCGGACAGTTTCGTGGTATGTTCTCTCTTGCAGTTTATGCCTATTTGACGTACCTGAAAACTCTTGGAACCAAATTGTCAGTCGAGGGATATGAATGGTCGATGACACATAGCTACTTTGCGGAAATGGGTGGCTTTGCTTACGATGAGGGCGATGGGAATCCGAGGCACATCACATCGCTCGAATTCCGCCAGCTTTGCGCGAAGGGCGAAATTGCAAATCCGTTCATCACGAAAGAGGAAATTAAGGACAAGAGCAAAACAGACGCGCTGGGAAAGGCCATCTTCGCACTTCAACTGTTCTGGTTCACACTACAGGTCGTTGTTCGTGGTGCGAGCGGTCTCGCGATCACACTGGTCGAACTCGACACAGTGTGCATGTCTGCACTTGCGCTTCTATATTTGCTCTTTTGGTGGGACAAGCCACTCCGCCCTGAATGTCCCCATGTTTTCTTTCGGCCTCAAGAAGCAAAAGTATATTCGAAAGCAGAATTGTATGTGTCTCTTTATTCAACATAGCGGGAGCCATACTAAGATGACAACATTACGCAGGTCGAAAGCATGGAAGTCTGAACCCAATTTTTTATATCAATTAATCGCCCCCTTCGTCTGCACACGCAAAGCATCATTGATCGCTGACGAGGAAAAACCATCTCCGATTGGCATAGATGTTCGTACTCTCCGAGCCCGTTTTCTATTGATAGCTGAATAATCTCTGAATAGCCTGATCATCTTAAACCCGGAAGACTGGCAGCTATGATTGAAGAGATGAACCCCGTTAACGTCCAGCTTTTTTCACTTTATATGACCTGGATTATCCTCGGAGGGCTACACCTGATCGCATGGAACTGGGACTTTCCGACGGAGGCGGAGAGGATCATCTGGCGTGTCGCATCACTGACTCTTGCAGTATCTCCACTAGCCATGACCATTGCCGCGTGGCTCGAGAGGTTTGGACTCAGTTCAGACACTATAACATATATTTTAGGCTCTTTAGGTGTTGTTTCCCGGCTGCTCCTCGTCGGATTGATGCTTGCAAGCCTTCGTGCACTACCTTGCACCGCTTACCTGAATATCTCCTGGACGCTCTATGTTCCTCATCTGTAGCTTATGATATCATCTCGGCGCATTCGAGCACATGTAATATCAGCGGTGTATGCGTTCTCTTGCCTCTTGATGCTGGAGTATTTCATCGTCCTCACCTAAATTTTCCTCCTTGTGTACACTCGCCCGATTGCAGAGACCATTCCTCGACGAAGAGTCTGCGTCTTGACCAGGTCAGCCCGCCACGCTCAAATCAATAGAACCACCACCGCGTAGGCACCGCCAGTCGGACGGAACGATCGGTTTGTCCCGATCGCGTTTTCATCTACGCATGCATTGTTCCTGCACGCAGACAGCGCTATCCTGCTACACTTGACGAGATCGCGCCCTGGAACGCGTCATCGGGCTCCATAAGATGGCGTATTGCACGACGTCGCGGATGGTCTCTTGGATGGCCGCCGGGAGCGGGTTACTGTTGACTCAGATGGGCCTGCTTCGAGGTGCCGTCAAAGACGGCGTTGCGTTCGACGAACGTAGGCTTGGGCGTGTTGATGAATGGCGCGAGGATGTCGTCGCGAATGCAGTGTCGGAATGCGTCGGGGATGTGTGCAAGCAGCTATTTGTGGGCAGGCGGTCATGTCAGGATGCAAGCTTGCGCTTGCCTCAGGATGCAGCGGTTCTACTATGGATGGCCGTGGTTTCTGCCGTCCGAGTCAAGGGAAGCACAAAAGGGTGGCTCTTCGTGTGGGTATGATCTCCTGGAGGATGAACAACTGAGTCAGACGTGGTCATACCTACCAATTTGAATTAATGACGCCTCCGTACCTATGGCGGGTCGATTCAGAGCAGTCGGGTTCACACACGGCAGCAGGCGACGTCCAAATAATGGACAACAAAGCCTACCGCGCCTCGTCCCTTCCTTCAGCTCGCCCCCAACCATGCGCACTTTACCGACCGCTTTATCGGCCGTCCAACCTCTGCTCGGTACGAGTACCACCTCGACATGCCCTCCAGTTCAGGTCCGCGCTGCGCCGTCCTTCCCTCTTATACCGTCTTTGCGCAGTTTTCGCAGCTCGACACGTCGGTGGCTGGGCTGCCGCACGTCCATGTGCCGGTGTCACCCTTGTTGATGAACGTTGAACAACGATCAGCTGTTTGTACAGGTCGACCTGACACGTTCGTAGCCTACCTTTCCAGATCCACTGCACACCGTGGAAGCGCAACCGTCGTGCGTCGTCGACGCTCGATGGGGAGCCCGATTTGAACGAAAAGGGACGGGTGTCCCCTCTAGTCCATCCCTGTCAAGGTCTTGGTGAGTGCGGGTACCCATCGTCGTCCAAGTCCTGCTCATTTGAGTCATATCCCCGCCCTTAAACTCACCCGCGCACAGACGAGGACTGCAGGTGCAGGTGCTGGTACAGTCACACCACTTATCATTCGACCGTCTCGTACGAAACGCATCAGGACCTCGTATCAACATATCCCCACGCCGTCATCCACGCCTGCTTCCGTGCGTCTGAGTGCCAGCGTGGGGCAATTAAGCGCACCCCCGACGCCCAGTACGCGACCAGCAGTGGTGCGTGCGGGGATCAAACTCGAGGATGCGACTACGACGAGCGATGCAGTGGATGAAGTCGCGGTCGAGGAGCGCCAAGGCAAATGCCGAGATCAAGACCACCAAGCTGACCGGTCGGGCCAAGTACCCGTCATCTAAATCCAAGGCGCCGACGGGTACCCAAACGGCCACGACTACAGCGGCGGCGAGAGCGGCGTGTGTCGGCCCAAGGGAAAGGCTAGCACAAGGGTAATGGAAACCACGTCCATTGGAGAACGTATTGGAGTTGTCGGACGATACGCGGAAGGTGCGTCCTACGAACGACGAGACTAATCAATGATGTTGACGATGTTGCTTTTCAGAGGTACGATAAGGAGCGGCGGAGTATTTCAAACACTTGGAGGGATACCAATACGCAGGAGAACGTGTATATTGTATGAACTTTTTTTGGTGGGCTCGAGCACCTTATCGTTCGCGGAGAGTCATGAGGCGTAGGGACGATGCAATTTGTGTGTATTTTCCTCGAAATATATTACATATCGTCCAACCGCCTCTTGGTGAGATGATCAGCTAATACCCTGAGCTCTCATGTAGCGCAAGTATCACGTTCACGGAATCCGCGCTAGCCAGAGTGACATGCGACGATTGGTACAGCTTGGCCTCAGCGGAAGGTGTGAATAAATCAAGTGATCCCATGATCGACGCCAAGAACTACTCTAGGACAGATGAGCATGGCCCACTTGAATATCCACTCAAAGGTCGGTCTCTTGAGCCAGAACGTTGGAGCCATGCCAACCGACACTCCTGTGTTTTAGACTTTTGCCCAGTCGCTGGTCGCCCACACCGTCTCCGAAGGCGCCAGCACTATTCGGGTGCCTCAGGACGTCACCGCTCTACCAGAACGAGCGGAGGGCGCGTTGTTTTGACATCATTCAAGACAACGTGAGCACCCAGTACGCATTCTAAGCACCGTCGCTCCCTGAATTTTGCCACACCGACGTGGCAGCGCACGGTGGTGCCGAGGTTGACGACGCCACCCTGTTGGCAGACTTTTGGTGCGACGTCCTGCTGTCGACCTAGGGCGCCGTGCAAGCAAGCGGAGGTCAAGAATCTGCTTTCGCAAGGACTGCCAGAGTTTTTCGCCGTGTCGAACGCGACGTCTGGAACGACTCCCAAGGTGCTGCTGGATTGTGATCACAATGCCAGATTGAGGCGCCTGGCGCGTCGGTTCTTCGATCTAAAGAGCGCGTCGCTGCTCGCTGGGGTAGTGCAGAGGATCTCCGTCTGCCTCACATCGGGAGGCGCAGTGCGTAGAACCCTGGGCCCGAGGTATACCGGCAAAGAGAGCCAGATAGCCTTTCCTAGCACGTCTTTTTTTCCTCCTACTCTTGACGACACACGCTCATGCCTTGTGCGCTTCCAGCTTCCAGCTACGCCGTAATCTGGACAGCGATGACCGCGACACACGCACGTCCAAATTTTTCCCATCGCATCGTCTCGATACCTGTTGATCCATGCGATCCATCCGGTCCCATCGAGGCATACATGATGAGTCGTGGCCATAAGTTATCCCATGCATTTCTGGACGTGTACATTCTCACAGTGTTCTTCTTTTGCTTCACCAGACGCCACAGAAACTTAATTAGGGCATCCATCGCGTCTACGAGGCACGGCCTGCGAAGATGTCTCGACCGTACGTCAAAGGTTACATGGGCTGAGCCTTTGAAGCCTCGAAATCATAGCGCTAATCTCAGGGCTTGCGTGGAAGCGTCGCGACACCCCACGAAGTGTCATTAGTTATGCCCGCTCATAATGCTGTGAACGTGATGAATGTTATTTCCGCATCACTCATACGATCACGCCCTCACCTTGCATCATTGTGATGGACATTCTTCCATTCTCGGCCTCGGCGTTTCCAACGCCCGATCCTGGCAAGACCGCCTCCCACACTCCCGGTCCCTGCCCACGGAGTGCGAGACGATCTTGCGCAGGATCACTGAGACATTTCCAACTCGTTGGTTTATGATACCCCTCTCCAACGGCAAGGAAGCAAGGCCAATAGTATGTGCAGTCGATTACCATCCACGTGAAATCGATGTTTTCATACCAAAATGAAGCCACAGCATCTTCATATGACAAACACATGTTGAAACCGAGGTTCGCTGATCATCACATCAGTAGAGTCGAACGCAGAGCCTTGAGAAGTTGTACGGATGGTGAATGTCTTCCATCAGAGAGGGAACCTACCCTGGGTGTTTATCGCAAGCATGCACGGACCACGGACCTCGGGGCTGAGGGCGTAGCGCGCGAGGCTGAGCAATAGTATCGTAAGTAAAGGGGAACCAATGGCAGAAAATGCAAATGTGAAGAATGATGGTATACAGAACACGAGTCCAAGGGACTGGGAGCGCGCAGCCCACAAGAAATCATGTACACCATCTAGGAAATCTATGATGGAACATGGGACATTATTGATGAGGGTAAGTCATAACGCCTAAAGCTCCACCCGCGAAGATATCGCTAATTCTGTGCACATTGCCGCCCCGTTATTATCGCGGCCATGGCAGGACCCCGTTGGAAGGCAAGATTCGATATATCAAAGTGCTTACGGGATCATGCGGCTGGTGGTCGATTGAACTATGACTTGATAGCGCCCATCTCGCAGGGACCCAAAAAAGAGCGAACATGGCATAAGTAGCTCAGTTCAGCCTTGCAATCGATGGTAATTCATGCTAATCTCCATCTTGTTATGACATACCTGCTGTTCGTCCTGCTCTGTCTTGCCCACGTCGTCCAAGGAACTTCGACCAATTCGACGAGCTCCAGCTGCCCGCCGCCAGATGGGAGCACTCGGAGCGTCTGGAGCATAGTGGGGACCTGTGGGCTTACCTTGTTCATCTGCGTGTGGCACACAGTCCACCCCGACGTTCCTAGCGATCAAGACAAGTACAAACATTTCTACATGCGAGAGCCGTGGATCTTCATAACGTCTTTTGTTGCCCCGGAGGCGGTGGTTGCGTACGCCGGCAAGGAATGGTGCGAAGTCCATCGTAAAGTCAAAGAGTTTCGTAGTATGTTTTCCCCTACAGTTTATCCCCATTTAATGCTAATCTGAATAATTTTCGGAATCAAATTGTCACTGGCAGTCCAGGGATATGAATGGTCGCCGATGCACAGCCACTTTGTGGAAATGGGTGGTTTTGCTTATCGTGCCGACAAAGGGAGTCCGTCTCGGGAAACGCTTGCATCTTACGAATTCCTCAAGCTTTGCAAGGAGGGGAAAATTGCAAATCCGTTCATCACGGAAAAGGAAATCAGGGATAAGAGCAAATCAGATTCGCGGGGAAAGGCGATCTTTGGGCTTCAACTATTCTGGTTCACGCTACAGGTCGTTGCTCGTGCTACGAGCGGTCTCGCGATCACACTGATCGAACTTGATACGGTGTGCATGTCCGCACTTGCCCTTCTATATCTGCTCTTTTGGTGGGACAAGCCACTCCGCCCTGACTGTCCCCATATTTTCTGTCGACCTCGAGAGGAAATAAAATACTCACAAGAGGAATTGTATGTGTTTTACTATCCAACATCGCAGAAGCCATACGGAGATGACCACGTTTTGCAGGTCGAGAGCATGGAAGGCGGAACCCAACCTTTTGCGTCAGTTAATCGCCTACATACGCAAACGACTATCGATCGCCGACGAGGAAAATCCTTCCGCTGTTCGTACTCTTCGAGTCTGTTTCCTATTGATAGCTGAAAAATCTCTGAGTAGCCTCGTCATCCCAAACCCGGAAGACTGGCAGCTATGATTGAAGAGATGAACCCCGTTAATGTCCAGCTTTCTGCACTTTATATGACCTGGATTATCCTCGGGGGGCTACATCTGATCGCGTGGAACTGGGACTTTCCGACGGAGGGGGAGAAGATCATCTGGCGTGTCGCATCACTGATTCTGGCAGTATCTCCACTAGCCATGACCATTGCCGCGTGGCTCGAGAGGTTTGGACTCAGTTCAGACACTATAACATATGTTTTAGGCAGTTTAGGTGTCATATCCCGACTGCTCCTCGTGGGATTGATGCTTGCGAGCCTTCGTGCGCTACCTTGTTCTGCTCACGAGACAGTTGCCTGGACGTCGTATATCCCTCATCTCTAGCTTATCCCGCTGCATTCGAGCACGTGTATTATTGTATATTTAATGTATGCACTCTTTTCGTGCTAGATCTTTCCCCTTGATGCTACCACAGCTGTGATTCGCACTCCTCCCCCAAGTTCCCTCCTCGTACTCCTCCCCATCAGCGGGAGGTCCGAGTGCAAAGACATCCCTCTCCGAAGAAATTCCATCTCGACATGCTCAAGTCACTCTGCGAGACACTTGGAGTCCGACGAATCTGCATTAGCGCGAAGAGAACAAACATGGTATATATAAAAATATGTGATAATACTTGAATGCAGCAGATTAGCACAGAATATGAGGAACTAGAGATGTGGAATATAGGCTGTCCAGGGGACAGTCTCGTGAGCGGAACACGGTAGCATACGAAGGCTAGCAAACATTAATCCCACCAGCAACACCCGGGACGCGATACCTACGGCGAGTGCACAACGTTGGAATACCTCAACAACAGTTCTCGAACGTCCTTCTTCCCGAATCCACCCCACACTTTTGGAGGTGAAAGCCAAGAGCCATACAGAAATGACGGCGAGTGGAGTTCCTGCCAAAACAACTGACGCAACATGCCACATAGTCCTCTCTTTCTTCGTCGGAAAATCAGAGTTCCATGTGGTCAGGTGTATTACTCCAAGAATGACCCAGGCCGAACAAAGTGAAAGACGCCTGACAGTGTCTCCATCCACAGCCGTGAGTTTACCCACTTTAAAGTGGGCCCACTTGCCCTAATCATTAAAATTGTTTGATTAGTTATGAATATAGCAAACTCGGAGGATACGAACATTCGTGTCCACCAGGGTTTTTTCCTCGTCAACATTCGCCTGAGTGTTCCGTCTGCGGACAACGCAAGTCAGCAACGTGTACAGAGAGCTGGGTTGCGACTTCCATGCAGCTGACCTGCATATCAAGCAGTCGTTTTAGCATGGCTCCTACCGTATGATAAAACACTTACAAGTTCCTTTGTGAATCCGGTTCTACCTTCTGAGGTGGATAGAAAATATGGGTACATTCAACACGAAGTGGTTTGTCCCGCCACAAGAAAAGATATGAAAGCGTGAGGGCAGCCATGGAAACCGTGTCAAGCTCGACCAGTGTAACGGTGTAACCCCTCAAACTACGAGCCACAACCTGTAATGCGAACCAGAACAATTGCACGGCGAGAATGGCCTTTCCCAGCACATCTGACTTGCTCTTGTCTTTGATTTCCTTCGCCGTAATTTCCGGATTCGCAATTTTACCTGCCTCGTAAAGCTGGAGGAATTCGAGGCTCTTGATCGTGCGCGAATGACCTTCGTTCTCATGATAAGCAAAACCACCCATTTCCGCGAAGTAGCTGTGTGTCATCGACCATTCATAACCCTTTTCTGAAAAAAATTGGTTCCGAGATCGTCAGCCGGACAAACCGGACTATCGACTGTCAGAGAGTGCGTACCACGAAACTCTATGACATTCCTTTGAGCCTGCCACCATTCTTCACTGGCTTTCCCAACCACCACCTCCGGGGCAAAGAAGGTCAACAGGACGGAGTACAGCCTTTCCCGCCAAGCCTCGTACCACTTTTCATCGGCTTTGGGAAGTGAGGGGTGCATCGCATGCCATATGCAAACCAACAGCGTCGTCCCGCAGTTGTACAATATACCCCAGACGCTGCGAGTTGTCCCATCCATTGGTGGGCAGCTGGGGTTTGTCGTATCGGTGGAGGCTCCTTGGACGAGCGGAGCAAGAGAGAGAAAGATGAACAGCAGATGCATCATGGCAAGACGGGGTCAGCGTGAATTACCATCGGCTGCAGGGCCCGAGCGCACTTAATACACATGAGCGTCGCAGTAGCTCCTTTTCTGGCCCCACCATGATGCAAACTTATGGGCACTTTCCAATCATATCTATCCGTGCATCATGCATCACCAGCCGCATATTTCCCTGAGCGCTTCGAGAAGCTTTGGGCTCGCCTTCCACCGGGGTCCTTCCGTGGATGCAATAATGATGGGGCGGAAATATGCACGAATTGGTGATATTATTGTGAGTAGAGTTTTAGGACTTCCTCATCGAGACCTATACTACTATTCAAATATCCAATCTTCGGGTTTCCATCAATCTTCCACACAGGAATGTCTCTGGCTCTAATTCCACTGGGCCACTGCATTGCACAAAGTTTACTTCATTTACGTTGCTCATTACCCAGCCTTGTACTCTGTCCGCATCTGCCTCGCGCGACGGTCTGCACATGCCCGTAATAAGGATTCGGGGTGGGTTTCCTAGCAGAGACGCCGACGCCCGTGCCTAGACCACGCTAATGGGCGTCGGCGGCAACTTTGAGCTAGTCTAGTGACCTGACTGTCTATGAGGCAATCCGCACAGACGATCTAGTATCGACGGCTTGCCTCATAGACGGTCTGGTCACCAGACTAACTTTGAGTCACCTATAATTCTGCCGATCATGATCAACCTTTGGCTGGACCGGCAATTTCCACCCCTCAGGTTAGGTTTTTAACTTTCGGAAGTTCGGAACGATCTGTTCAGCTCCACTGATGAATGCTGAATCTCGGTTTCAAATGCGCTGATCGTGGCGTGAGGATGTTGCGCTTCGTGCGGCGTAGGAGAGACAAATGCAATGGAAGGCTCCAACCCTGGAAGCTGGACGCGACCTGGTTCAGACCGAGACTCTGGCACGTTGGATCATGCGTAACGATAGCACCCAAGCACGTCGTTGACAAGGTGTGTCAAGGAGGCCACCGTCGTACTGTTCTCGCCGTTTGGGTTCTAATGCGCCTCGGCGGACGTGTCTGGTTTTGGTACGCGGACATTGATTTCACATGGACTGTATCTGATTGCATCTGCTATTTGCCTCGCCTCCTCACCTTTGGAGAACGGTGTCTTGTACCAACAAATTGGAAGTGTCTCGGTGATCATGTACGAGATCGTCTCGCTCTCCATGGGAGGGAGTGGAGAGTATGGGAGATTGTCTTGCCTGAATCGGGTGTTGGAAAGCAAAGCAAGGACGATGGCGCCGCCAAGGATGGACGAGTGTAAAGTGTGCTGGTGTTTCCCAGGCTCAACGAGACGTATCGTCTTTTGTGTGCACCGTAGCCATGTTGAACATGTGTGATGCGAAAATGACTGTCATCTCGTTCATAGTATTATAAGCGAATATAAGAGGTCACTGCACTAATGATGCTCTGAGCCCGCCCTTCCCTCACTCAAAGTTGAAAGCACTCAACAGTGTAGTTAGAGCACAAGATAGACGAAATAGCTCAAACAATGAACCCAGGTCCAACTCCAAATCCGAACCAGGCCCCGGTTCACTGCTCCCGCCCTCGTCTTGCGCACGTTTTGTGTGTGTAGACGTGATTGATGTCGCAGCTTGTGCTTCCGTGATACCCAGTATTACAAATGAGGAGCGTCGTCGAAGTGCCAATGAATGCATGGGATGACTTATGGTCGCGACTCACCTCACATGCTTTGACAGGACTGGTTGGCTTGCATGAACTGACAGAGAGATGAGGATCCCCTACATCACTTGGCCCGGTCCACGTTCTATCTCGATGTCCCTATATCTCGTGCACACCGCGCCAGCAAGCGGCGATGACTGTTGGGAGAGATCTTTCAGGGACCCACAGACAATATGCTGATCACTGGCATCGCAGCCAATTCGGAAAGGGTGATGGCAAAGGTAGCATTTGAAGACAGTATTTTTGGGTCACGAAGTGATTCGATCTCGAGGTGTTGTGACACGGCCGTGGGATCGACATGTACTGTGGATGCTCGAAAACGTTGCTCTCCCTATCGTCATCATCACCAACACATGAGTGACCCGTGAAGAGAGAGAGAATGAAACGAACATCAGGCTTGCCGGATTCTCCTCTATCTGTTCCTTGACTCTGATGTCCCACAAGATGAGGGAGACGGGTTGGCCAAAGGCGTGGAGTTGCAGTCTGGAGGCGCCGACGGCGTTCTGATGGAGGCAGTGTGGATGATACGGGCGGAGGCGTGTTTAGCGCGGGTGCGGAGGACGTTCATATCGATGTGGGTCACTGCGCTGCCTTGCGCGGGTTCAAAAAGCGTCAAACAGGAGAGGAATAGACTTGGACGTAGCCAAACGGGTCTCTAAGAAGGGCGATGTCTTGCTTGTCCGCGTTGCTGTCGGCCTCGACTATGTCCTGAATGACGAGGAGGTCGACAGCTCATCTCATACTGGACGGGTCAGCCCTCCATGTGAAGCAGGAAACAGACATACGTGGTTTGTAGTTGAGGATACACGCACGAAGATCATTAACGTGCTGAGCCGACCCCCGCGGCAGACAACGGCGACAGCACTGTACGCGGCCAGCGCCGTCAGAGTGTCCGACTGTGGGATTAGTGTCATCGTGTTGGTTCCATTTCCCTCTCTTGCCTCTGGCGCAAACACGATCGGGATCAGCGGGACGGACGTCAACTGTAACGCATGCGGCTTCAGAGCAAACACCACTTCCCCACTTGCATTGCTTCGTCACACTTGATGTACTTCTGGATCGGGGTCACTGAACGTGATTACATAAAGGGGCGGGATATCGTCGGAGTATGTACGTATCGTTGGAACGAGTTGGTAAGTATCGGCATTTGGCGTCCAAACAATGGACAACACACTCGCACCTTCGCGACACATGTAGGGTCAAGCCGTCGATAGACGTTTGGCACCATCGAACGGGCGCTCAGTGAGAGCCAAGCGCACTGCGCCCGCACTTGCACCGCAAAAATCCACCTCGCGCCTTACGGTCCTGCCAAGATGGAGTGTGCCACAGGCGGTGGTGGGTGCGAGGGTCAAGCTGAAGGGTACGACTGCGACGAGCGATGGAGGCGACGGGGTTTGGGTGAAAGAGCGCCAAGGCGAATGCTGGGGCCAAGACAGCCAAGCGGACTGCTAGGGCCAGAAAGCCATCTGCCGTCTAAATCCAAGGTGTCGACAAAACGCTACGGCCACAGTGACGAAGACAAAACCTGGGGCGCGTGGTCTGCCAAAGGGCAAGGGAAAGCACATCCTCAGGAAATCGTATTGGACTTATCGGACGATGCACGGGAGGTACGACCGGTCGGCCGACGATGAAACGAGTCAAGGACGCACCGCGTACCGCGTTGAAGTCAACAGAACCACGATCCCTGTCCGTGTCGTCAGCAGAGTCATAGACGCTGCCATTCGTTACGGAACAATTGGTGTCTACCCACGTTTTCATCTACCCATCCATCGTTCATGTATGCACACAGATCCCTGTCCTCCACCACTCGACCAGGTCATGCACCTGGAACGCATCATCAAGCTCCACGAGACAAAGTACTCCCACATTGTCCCCTTCCTCCTTCCTCCCAAACCCACCCCGCGTGCCCGTCCATAGCAGAGGCAGGTGCAGATGCAGACGCGGGCGTCCCTTGCTTCCCTCACGCTGCGGTCCCAGCACCGCGTCACATACCCTTCCCTCACCGAGTATGGCGAGTTGACGCAGATGCCTGCTTCGGCGTCAAACCGAGAGGGCGTTGCGTTCGACGAGCGTGAAGTTGGACTTGCCGATGAGACACTTGGGAGTGAATACGTCGGCAATGTGAGCGAGCAGCTATGTGGGCAGGGGGTCATTGTCATATCCGTGTACTGGCCTGTAATTTCCGCCCCAATACCATGAGCACGATGAATGTTATTTCCATATCACGCACGTTCAACACGTCCACGGTGCGCCGAGAAAGACCACACGCATACGATCACGTTTCCACCTTGAGTCTCGGATGCACCAGTGTCTCGTACATGCGCCTACCCTCGTCCTCGTCCATGTTTTCCTTTCAACATCCGACCCAGGCAGGACCACCTCCCGCGCTCTCGATGCCCACCCGTGGAGACAGACGATCTCGTATACGTTCACTCGAAAGTGAACAGCTATCACAATGTAGGGGACCCACCCTGAGTGCATATCGCAGGCATGTACAGACCATGATGCAGAGGACCTAACGTACGAGGCACCGTGAAGAGTAGTGTAATTATGTCAAGTAAACTCCGTGCAATGGAATCAGTGACAGAGGACGCAACTGCCTTGTACAGCACCAAACCAAAGGGAGCATGGCCTACTTGAAGAATCACGTATGTACCGATCTGTCAATGTCAATGTGCCTTGATGACACTTCGGATAATTAAACCCTAAAGCTCCACCCATGAATATATGTAAGTATCACCAATTCGCGCATATTGGTACCCCATTTTATTGCTTGGGACCCTGCCAGTGGCGGAAGGCGCCGACACCAGAAACATCGAAGCACTTAGTGGTGACGCATAGCTGGTGATCTACTGATAGGGTCGCATGCTGGGCCTGAAGAGGATCGAACATGACGCTTAAGTAGCTCAGTGCTGTATTGCAATCGATGGTAATTCATGCTGACCTCCATATTGCGATGACCTCCCTCCCTCTGCTTTCCGTCCTTCTCTGTCTCGCCCACCTCGTCCAAGGAACCCCCACCAATTCGATGAGCTCCAACTGTCCGCCCCCCGATGGGACCAGTCGGAGCGTGTGGAGTATACTAGGGAGCTGTGGGCTAACCTTGTTAATTTGCGTGTGGCACGCAATCCATCCCGACATCCCTGGTTTTGATCAATTCAATGGTCATTGGGAGGCGTTCTTCCTACGAGTGCCATGGATCTTCATAACATCGTTTTTCGCCCCGGAGGCGGTGGTCGCGTGGGCCAGTGTCGAATGGTACGGGGCTCATACTCAAGTCAAAGAGTTTTGTGGTATGTTCTCTCCTGTAGTATATGCCTATTTGATCCATCTGAAAAGTCTCGGAACCAAATCGTCAGACAAGGGATATAAATGGTCAATAACACACAGCTACTTTGTGCAAATGGGTGGTTTTGTTTATCTTGAGGGCAGAGGAAGTCGGCCAAAGGCGATGACAGCGAACGAATTTCTCACGCTATGCGAGAAAGGGAAGATTACAAATCCGCTGATCACGGAAAAGGAAATTAAGGACAAGAGTAAATCAGACGCGTTGGGAAAGGCCATCTTCGCGCTTCAACTGTTCTGGTTCACGCTGCAGGTTGTTGTTCGTGGTTCGATGGGACTCGCGATCACACTGGTCGAACTCGACACTGTGTGCTTGTCTGCACTTGCCCTTCTATATCTTTACTTTTGGTGGGACAAGCCACTCCGTCCTGAATGTCCCCATATCTTCTATCGGACTCAAGAGGCAGAAGTATATTCGAAAGAGGAGTTGTATGTGTTTTCTTATCCAACCGTACTGAGATGACGATGTTTTGCAGGTCGAAAGCATGGAAGTCGGGTCCCGGTTGTTTGTATAGGTTGATCGCCCACGTACGCAAAGCACCCTCGAGCGTTGACGAGGAAGAAGCATCCCTAGTGGGCACAGATGTTTGTATTCCTCGTCTCTGTTTTCTATTGATAACTGATCAATTTCAAGCCTGATCATCCTGAACCTGGCAAACTGACAGCTATGGTTGCAGAGCTGGACGATGGCGATGTCGTGATTTGGTCACTTGTGATGACGTGGACCATTCTTGGGGGGTTACACCTGATCGCATGGAACTTTGAATTTCCGACGGGGACGGAGAGGATGTTGTGGCGTGTCGCATCACTCGTTTTGGCAGGATCCTCACTACCCTTCGCCCTGCTGTGGATATCGGGAAAGGGCGACATTGACATTCCACCGCGCATCTCACAGGGTATAATCGGGTGTACGGTCATTTTGGGTCTCGTATCCCGGGTGCTTCTCGTGGGATTGATGCTTGCCAGCCTTCGTGCGTTACCTTGCTCTGCTCATGAGACCGTCTCCTGGACCGCATATATTCCTCATCTTTAGCTCCCACTAAATTCAAGCACATGTATCACTGTACATCCCGTGTATGCTCTCTCTTTATGCTGAATGCTTAATCGTTCTCGTCCAATGTTGCGTCGCACCCGTCCCCATCAGCGACTTGGAGAGGTCTGGGTGCAAAGACATGGAGGCTGGAACGTCATTAGGCTGCACAAGACAAGGTGTTGCCCTACATTGTCCCCTTTGTCCTTCCTCCTCGTGCACCCCTCTATATACATCGAGTCTAGAGACAGGTGCAGATGCAGACAACGGCACCCTCTTCTTGAACGCCTTGCTTCCGTCACTTTCCGATCCTAGTACCGCGTCGTATACTCTTCCGCCGCGTATGTAGATGGGCCGCGTTAGAATCAAAATTTCATCTATATCGACACACATCCACTGCGCCTATCACGTCCCACTATCGCCAACGTCGTTGTTCATCGTATCCTCGACGCCTTACAGTGGATCCAAACCCTCCAGTCCCGTCAAAGTGCACGAGGTGAGTCGCGACCAAAAGTCATCCCATGCCATTCGCTGACATGTAGGCTCTCACGATGTTTTCCCCTTGGATCACCGGATGCCTCGGACACCTAACCGTCGCATATACGCACACGTGATCTGACTGGAACGTGTTTTGACCGTACGTCAACTACACGGACGATACATCGCCGCCTTCCTTCTTTCTTTGTCTTCTCCCCCGTGGAGAACGTGTGGAGGCGCCACAACACCGACGAAATACGTGCAAGATGCATGTGAGCGTCACGAATCGACACCGCGCCCTGCCCTTGCCTAAACGAAGGCGAGACCCGGGACAATGGCAGTACCGCTGGAAAAGAAGCGGAAGAGGACGCGTCGACGCTGAGTTTCACCTCCGGCGTGTACCCGAGTTGGCGTTGCTGCGTGCGTCAGCCATGCCGAGGCGCGCAAAAACACGGCCGGTCGAGAATAGGATTCGGGAGATCCTTGGAACCCACTGTTGACCTCACGTCGCATTTTTGGCACAACCGAACGGGAGTGGGAATGGTAGGTTTATGCCAATGCCCCGGACCGGGACTGGGGCAGCGGCGGGCACACTGCACAAAAAGGTGAAGTAGGCATATTTGTATACGAATAATGCAGGATCCGAGTCATAAATGAAAGATTCGGGGTGGATCGACGATTTTTGGTATGGCTACGCCATGTTGACAAGGCCCTCTGGGTGTCGTATGGATATCATCAATCAACACGTTTGATAGAAAAAAGTCGTGGAAAGGGATATAAAAAAACATCAGAACCACGCCCAGAGCGTGCATTCCGAGCAAGGAACCCATGTATATGTCGTCTTTAACGGAAAATAGAACATGCCGTCCTCCACCCCAGATATGCATGGTGGGCTTGTCTCTCCGCCGGTGGTCTCCATACAAGCAATCCGCTGACCATCACCCGTACATCGATCCTTCTGCGTCCCGTCACTCCGTGTAGAGGAAACGGACATACGTCCTTGTTGGAAAGGAAAACAAGCATGAGGGCGCCGCCAAGGATGGACAGACGTAAAACGCGCTGGTGTTTCCGAGGCTCAACGAAACGTATTCAAGGCGTTTGACGTGCAAACAACGGACAACAAATCATACTCACACCTCCGACACGACATCAAGAGGCGCCGTCAAACGGGCGCTGAGAGCTAATTGTACTGCGCCCGCACTTACACACCACACAGACCCCACCTTGCGCCTCAGCGCCGTCAAATCGCCCGTCCCTCACCCTGCCCGCGCACCCGTCTTTGCGTTGAATTTTCGCAGCTCAACGCGCTAGTGCCACTGCGCTCGCTGCGCAAGCGCAAGCATCGTGCGTCCCGCCAAGATGGAGTGTGCGACAGGCGGCGGTGGGTACGTGGGTCAAGCTAAAGGGTACGACTGCGACGAGCGATGGAGGTGACGGGTTGGATGAAGGAACGCCAAGGCGAATGCTGAGGCCAAGGCAGCCAAGCGGACCGCTAGGGTCAGAAAGCCTACCTGCCGTCTAAATCCAAGGTGTCGACAAGGTCCCAAAACGCTACGGCCACAGTGACGAAGACGAACTTACCCGGGGCAAGGGGCAAGCACGTCCTCGGGAAATCGTATTGGACTTATCGGACGATTCGCGGGCGGGAGGTACGTCTGGTTGGCCGACGATGGAACGAGTCAAGGACGCATCGCGTACCGCGTAGAAGTCAACAGAACCACGATCCCTGTCCGTGTCGTTCGGTGGAGTCATAGACACTGCCATTCGTTACGGAATAATTGGTGTGTGCCCACGTTTTCATCCACCCATCCATCGCTCATGTATGCACACGATCCCTGTCCTCCACCACTCGACCAGGTTATGCACCTGGAATGGATCATCAAGCTCCACGAGACAAAGTACTCCCACATTGTCCCCTTCCTCCTTCCTCCCAAACCCACCCCGCGTGCACGTCCACATACATCGATAGTAGAGGCAGGTGCAGATGCAGACCCGGGCGTTCCTCGCTTCCCTCACGCTGCGGTTCCAGCACCGCGTCACATACCCTTCCCCCACCGAGTATGGCGAGTTGACGCAGATGCTTGCTTCGGCGTCAAATGGAGAAGGTGTCGTGTTTGACGATCGTGAAGTTGGACGTGTCGATGAGACACTTGGAAGTGTCGTTGCGAATGTAATATCGGAATGCGTCGGCAATGTGAGCGAGCGGCTATATGGGCAGGGGGTCATTGTCATATCAGTGTACTGGCCTGTAATTTCCACCCAAATGCCATGAACATGATCTATGTTATTTCCGTATCACACACGTTCAACGTGCCCACGGTGCCCCGAGAAAGACGACACGCATACGATCACGTTTCTACCTTGAGTCTCGGATAGTATCAGTGTTTCGTACATTCGCCCACCTTCGTCCTCCTCTCTGTTTCCTTTCCAACACCCGACTCAGGCAGGACCACCTCCCGCGCTCTCGGTGCCCGTCCGTAAGACTGAGACGATCTCATATACATGCACCCGAAAGTGAGCGTCTGTCACAAGGTAGGGCACCCACCTTGAATGCATATCGCATGCATGTGCAGACAGTGATGCAGAGGACCTAGCGATGAGGCATTGTGAAGAATTGTGTAATTGTGTAAAGTAAACTCCGTGCAATGGAATCAGTGACAGACGACGCAACTGCCTGGCAGGGTGGTGGTGTGCAGAGCATGGAGCCAAAGGGAGCATGGCCTACTTGAAGCATCGATTAATCATGTACCGATCTGGCAATTTGCATTGATGACACTTCGCGCAACTATTGATGAGTAAATCATAAAGCTCCATTCGTGCACATTGCCACTCGATTTTATTGCTTGGGACCCTGGCGGAAGGCGAGATCCGAAACATCGGAGCATTCAGTGGTAGTGTGCGGCTGGTGATCGACTGATCGATGGTTTGATGCTGCGCACTTCGCATGGTGGGCCTGAAAAAAGATCGAATACAACACTTAAGTAGTTCGGTTCAGGATTGCAATCGATAGTAATTCACGCTGACCTCCATATTGCGATGACCTCCCTTACTCTGCTCTCCGTCCTTCTCTGTCTTGCCCACCTCGTCCAAGGAACCCCGACCAATTCGACGAGCCCCAGCTGTCCGCCCCCTGATGGGACCAGTCGGAGCGTGTGGAGTATACTAGGGAACTGTGGGCTAACCTTGTTAATTTGCGTGTGGCACGCAATCCATCCCGACATCCCTGGCTTCGATCGATTCGAAGGTGATTGGAGGGCGTTCTTCCTACGAGTGCCATGGATCTTCATAACATCGTTTTTCGCCCCGGAGGCGGTGGTTTCATTGGCCAGTATCGAATGGTACGAGGCTCATACCCAAGTCAAAGAGTTTCATGGTATGTTCTCTCCTGGAGGATACGCCTACTTGATCCATCTGAAAAGTCTCGGAACCAAATTGTAAGACAAGGGATATGAATGGTCGATGACACACAGCTACTTTGCAGACATGGGTGGTTTTGTTTATGACGAGGGCGAAGGGAATCCGAGAACCATGACATCGGACAAATTTCTCAAGCTGTGCGAGAACGGGGAGATTACAAATCCGCTGATCACGGAAAAGGAAATCAAGGACAAAAGCAAATCAGACGCGCTGGGAAAGGCTATCTTCACGCTTCAACTGTTCTGGTTCACGCTGCAGGTTGTTGTTCGCGGTGCGAGTGGTCTCGCGATCACCCTGGTCGAACTCGACACGGTGTGCATGTCTGCACTTGCGCTTCTATATCTTTACTTTTGGTGGGACAAGCCACTCCGTCCTGAATGTCCCCATGTTTTATATTGGATTCGAGAGGCAAAAGTATATTCAAAAGAGGAGTTGTATGTGTTTTATTACCCAACTGTACTGAGATGACGATGTTTTGCAGGTCGAAAGCATGGAAGTCGGGTCCCGGTTGTTTGCATAGGTTGATTGCCCACGTACGCAAACCACCCTCGATTGTTGAAGAGGAAGAAGCATCCCTAGTGGGCAGAGATGTTTGTATTCCACAACTCTGTCTTCTATCGATAACTGATCAATCTCAAGCATGGTCATTCTGAACCCGGCAAACTGACAGCTATGGTTGCAAAGCTGGATAGCATGGATGTCTTGATGTGGTCATTTGTGATGACGTGGACCATTCTTGGGGGGCTACACCTGATCGCATGGAACTTTGAATTTCCGACGGAGACAGAGAGGATGTTGTGGCGTGTCGCATCACTAATTTTGGCAGCATCCTCGCTACCCTTTGGCCTGGTGCTCATGGTGGGAGAGCACGAGTATTGCATTGCTGTTTTACATCACACCGGCAGAGGTATAGTCTGGTGTACGATTATTTTGGGTCTCATATCCCGGGTGCTCCTCGTGGGATTGATGCTTGCCGGTCTTCGTGCGCTACCTTGCTCTGCTCACGAGACCGTCTCCTGGACCGCATACATTCCTCATCTTTAGCTCCTGCTACATTCGAGCACATGTAATCACAGTATGTTCCATGTATTTACTCTCTTTGCGCTAAATACTTTGTTCCCGTGATCGATTGAATGCTTCGTCGTCCTCGCTCAACGTTTCCTCGCACCCGCCCCTATCAACAGCCCGGTGCAAAGACATCCTTCGCCGAAAAAACTGCGTCTCGACAAGGTCAATACTACCGCGCTCAAGTCAACAGAACCATCCCTATCCACATCGTCAGTGGATTCATCTCCACTGTCAGTCGAAACGGAACGATCGGTGTGTCTGCACTTCTCTTTCATTTATCTGTGTTGCTTATGTACGCACGCGAATCACTCGACGACGTCAGGAACCCGTCACACGTCATCGGGCTGCATAAGACAAGGTAGTACCCTACAATCTTCCTCCCAAACCCATCTTGTGTTCCATATACATCGACTCCAGAGACAGGTGTAGATGCAGATTGGCGCCCCCTTCAATGCCTCGCTTCCAGGTCCTAGCATCGCGTCGCACTCTTTCCGCCGCGTATGCAGATTCCCGCCCCTAACCAACCCGGTCGAATGGTCCGGCAACCATCTTCGTATCAATAACCCAGGTCCCAACGACCATCTAAGCACCCGAAGGGTCTCTGCGACCCCTCACACAAACCAAGGTTACTAACCGCATCCGCGACATCGTGTCACAATACGATCTACGCAACCTCAAAGGCCACAGCCTTTGCATCAGAGGCACCCTACACTATTTACTCCAAGGAATTCTCTTTGACGTCGTTAAGACAATGGGCAGATGGTCGGGAGATTCATTCGCCATATATTTACGGCGACTCGACTCAATCGCTTCATGATGCCGCCCGTCTATTGAGCTGAACCCATTCCTTCTCTGGGGCGAGCTTTTCTACATGCGTCACAGGCTCCTACATGTCGGGAACGCCGCTCACGCCGCGAGTGCCTCACATTCTTTTTTTTTCCAATCTCACATGTCTTCATGGTTCACTTCTCTTATACATTCCATGTATATACATCCATTCTCGAACTTCACGCGTTTCACCGTTAGCGTTCAATCTTCACGGATTATTGTCTTTTTCACGCAAGTTGGCCACGTGGGGAAATCACTCTCGAATACACACCCCTACCTTTTGTCGTTCGTAGCACCTCGACACGACATCAGAATGCGAAAAAAAATACCATTCGCCTCGCAAAGTCCCATATAATGCATTCCGAGACGACCAGTGGCAAATTTTGACCTTTCGTTGTTTTCGGAATTGTCCAGAATTTTTTGGGGGGACATTGAGTTGGTAGGCTAGGCCCTAATCATCAGACATTACGACCGTGACGCTTACTGGGTGCAAATCACAATCCCAAATCGAATTTGCTTGCTCTAACAACTGGTTTGTCTATAATATATGAATAACATTGCCCCAACGAGCGTATGTCGATCGAGGTCGTTCAGAACCTGCCGGTAAACTTGCCCAGATGAAGATGCCGCGTCAAAAGCATCAAGCACACCGAGAATATTAGGGTTCCACCTGATCCACCCTGAGAATGTATGGCGCACGAAATCGAACTCGGCGCACTCACCGGCGTACCACCCTACGCCCTCGAAGCCACCTGTCGCGGAATTGATGGCCCCAGATATCGGCGGCCCAGCGAGCGCACCAAAAGCGGCAAAACTGAAGAACATCCCCGAGCGTCGACCGACGTCGCCGACGGCACCCATTGCCATGGCAGGCGCAATGAGGAGAGAGACATAGGTCCCGCACGAAAAACTGTTGGAAAAGATGATCGGCGTTTACGACGGACGACGGAAGCGTTGTCTACGCACCCATATATCACCGAGATCGCAACGAGAGCACCTTTGCTTTCCGCAAATGGCCACGCAAACGTCATGATGGCCGCCACAACAGTGAACGGAATCATGACATTGAGTGCACCTGGCCAATGTATATCAATACCAGAGTCGATGGACGTCATGTTTGTTTGCAGGCCAACACTCACCAATTCGATCCGCGAGGAATCCTGCTGAAATGCGCCCGAAAGCGGAAGCGCCATTCGCGATAGCGATGTAATAGAGTGAAAAACCATTCGGGATACCCGCTTGCACAGCGCTGATGGGTATATAGGTTAACGCTATTCGACGCACGTTAGTCACCATCTCACTCAAACATTCAACCACCTCCCGGGACGTGTAATTTATGAAGAAAGGGAAGAACGAAAACATCAAACCCACCAGTATACAACCCAAGAAATGTAGTTATACCCGAAATGCAATAAACAGAATATGCTGGATTCTTGAGTGCTGCCCAGTTGAATAGGCCACCCTTCACATTCATAGGGGGGAGTCGTCTATCCATCGTCTGTCATGCATCATCAACATCAATTTCATTCAGTCTCAAAGGAATTGTGGACCGGAAGGTTGAGTAGTGAGAACTCACAAGGTTTGATACACCAAGCATGAGCATCATCATAAATCCGAAAATTCGCATCGTCCATTTGAAGCTGGCAAGTCGATAATAAGAGTCACATCAAGGAAGAGAATGCCACACATACCCTATTTTAGGTATCAAAATCTGCGCTGCGATCGGGAACACCGTCCCTCCGACTGATGATCCAATAGCATTGACACCCAGCGCTAGGCCTCTTCGTTTCGAGAACCAATGGGATACAACCCCTATAGCTGGTCCGAACAATATACCGCTCGCTAGCTATTTGAACATAACAACATAACATCACAGCGGAACTCAGCAGGCGTACGCACACGAAACACGAAAGACAAACTCACACCAATGCCTAATCCCTGCGCCAAGAAAAACTGCCAATATACCTTGCACTCTGCAACGAGGAAGGTGCACACTATTAGGAGGCAACTAGCGAAGAAGTATGGTATCTTGAGATATCCTATGTCGAATAACCGTCCGACGACAAGCCCGGGGAGAAAGACAAGGGCATACTAGTAGCACCAATGCGATGAGGCAACGGTTGCACGCGAGGCGTGGCGACGTGAGAGGAAAACCCAAATCCGGGGGAACCAAATTATATCAAATCATTAGCGGTCTTATGGTGACCAGTAGGTCAACCCACCTGTACAGAACCGATCCATGCTCTGGGAACGATGTCAATGACAACGAATGAGCAGAAAACAGAGGCTTACATATTTGATGGGCTGTCATTAGGAAGCATCACCTCTTCGTAATATTCTTGAAAGATCTGTCCTTACATCAGCCCGTTTATCGATTCCAGGGGGCATCAGACGCCTCACCCCCCACGCGTTGACATATCCAAACCTATTCATCGCCAAAAAATCAGCTCAGATGTACGAAACGCAGTCAAAATTAAAAACCACTAACGTTGCGCAACACGTCAAGCCGCTCCTGCACGTAGGACCCACGACCATTGTTGTCAGTAGATAGCACCCGATCCAGGACACGGCAGTCCACATACGAAAGGATGACGCTCCACGCCTTGAGACCCCCATCTGGTGCCTCGCCCGCATACTTGGCATATTTTCCGGTAAGCTTTATGGCACCCTTTTCTGGATCCTGACTGCTCGGAGTCTCATTTTCATCGTGAAGGGTCCGCAACTCGGAGGGAGAAAGATCGGATGAAAAAGATCCTGGGGTCACAGAGAGAGACTCCTTTCCAACTTGGTCGCTTGATTTTGCCTCGCCAAACCCATCTCTCTGGACTTGGGCTTGGCTTTGACTTTGCGAAAGACTCATGCTGTCTGTTAGGAGAAAGCACCAACTGACCCGGTATATATGAATTATGACCGAGTGCTGTGAGATTAAAGGAAACGACGAAACAGATAACATGTCAGTCAATACAATAGAGCTAATCGAAACACATAATGGAACTGCACCGAGCAAGGAAACGTACCTATCTCAAGAAGACGCAGACCACCGGACGACACAAAACACAACTCCTTGAACGTTGCAACGAGCACGGAAATGGGGATTCGATCTGATCGACGAGCGACTCGGAATCGCGGAACGAAAGGCCTCCGTGCGACCGGTACGCACGTTCCGGCGTTTCTCCCGTGCTTTATATCGAGTGTGGCTTCATCCTTGAGCCGCGCAGGGGATAACAGCCTTTCGGTTCCTCGTTGGCGATAATGTCAGCAATGAATGATGCTGAGTGATCTGAATCCTAAAGCTCTACTTATGGAGTTGTCGGTGTATTAAGAGGACGAGGTGTCAGGGTCACTGGAAAAATGACGACAAAAAACGGTCATGAGAAGGCTACACATACCCCCGTCTCCTGACACGGCAGTGCAGATACTGCCGCCCCCCTCGATTGGCTGGGTTATGGTTGCTCCGCCGTTTATTAATGACGAAAAAGGAGGTGAGTGAGCGCACGAGTGTCATGTCTTTTTTTGGAGGGACAATTTACTCACCTAGTCCGATCGCGTGAAACATGTACAGTGCAGCAATACGAAATTCCAAGACGTAGGACAATCAAAGTTGCAGAATCCAGGCCCATCTCCGCTTCACTAAAGTTTGATACCGATCTTTGACTCAACTCCATCCTCGTGAATGGTGACGTAGAGATAGCCAGCCACCCAAGTGCCTTGAATAACCCCCGACACACATGTGAAATGTGATAGCATCGGCACGGCACGCAAGAAAGATGTTCCGTCGGGGCCGCCCCCTTTATGGGTAAATTCAAGCTGTATTACTCCGTCAAGCTTTGGGCTTGTCACCACTTGGACATGGTGCCTATCAGTTGGGCTGCGGAAAGGAGCAATCTGGATCGTCATATCGACGTAAATTGTCAGCCTTTCCGCCGATATTCAAGTTCAAATCTGACCGACCGTTGATCTGCTGAGCACCTGTGTGACCAAGAGGTATCGATGATAATTTTCATATGAGGTATTGCCAGGTACAGTACAGGCAACCGTGGGTAACAATTACGTAACACGTGTTATTTGTTTGTTAGTATGTGCACGAGCGAGGCGCCCGTATGTGTGTCGTCTTTAGCAGCAGGTCAAACATACCGTCATCCACCTCATAAGTGCGTTCTAGGCTCGTCTTCTCCGCCGGTGCTCCCCTACAAACAATCCGCAATACGTTGTCGGTCGCAAACTTGAGCCACGTCGATCCTTCTGCGTTTGGACCCTCCATGTGAAGGAGGAAACAGACATACGTCCTCCCGACTTGCAGCTTCCCTCGGTCACGGTGGTGTCGTCGGCTCAGTTTGTAGTTGAGTATACACGCATGGAGATCGGTGGCGACACGAATGTGCTGGAGTCGACCCGCGCCACAGATGACGCTGACGTCGCTGTACACGCCCAACGCCCTCACGACGTCCGACCGTGGTCTTAGCGTCACCGTATAGGACCCATCTCTCCCTATCGCTTCCGACGCAAACACCATCGGAATGAGTGGCACCGACATCAACCGCAACCCGTGCGGTGTCAACGCAAACTCGATCATCCCCACATCCCCACCCACCATCGCCCCGTCCAACCTCGGATAACACGCCGGGGAACACGGCAACGCCGGATGCCTCTCAGACGCCTGTCCCGCCCACGCAAAGACATCCCATGCTGGGTATCTCCCCACAATCGCCTCGATCAGCCTCGGAAAAGCCTTTTCGCCCTCACCGTACGTGATGGGGATGTTGACGTCAAAAAGGCCGTAGAGGCAATAGGCGGCATCTTCGATGCGCGTGGTTTTGCGCGTTGAGGCCCAGGACATGATTTCCGAGATTCCACGACCTTTGATCCCGCGACTGTTGTCGGCAATGACGATGTCCCGAGGTATCCCAGTGACCCTCGACAGGGCGGACATCAGCGCTAGGTCGTCTTTGTCGTTGGCAAGGGCTGTAAATGGGCGCCATGTCTTGTCATAAAACTTGATTCGCCTGGGCGCCAAGAGCTCTTGCAGCGTCCAACCGCGCTTGAACCACGGTTCGCGCTCTAAATCCACCAGGGACAACGAGGCACTGAGGTGGACGATACATATGTGTGCGTGTGAGTACCACTTGAACATGGCGTGGATCGCCTCGCTGAGTTCGACCGTGTTGGTCTTGTCGATGCAACACGTGTCGGACCAGACCAGTTTGTATCCCAGCGAGCGTGCTGTCTCACAGAGCTGCACGAGTTTGGCGAGACCTGGCGTCTTCACGTTGCGCTGCCTGCCGAGTGTGAGTCCCCCGGACGAGACCAAGGCAGAGAGGTCTTGATAGCTTGGCTCACTGTCCGTCCAGCGATGGGAAAAGATGGCGTATCGCGTGACGTCACGGATGGTCTCTCGGAGGGCCACCTTACGGCGCGACTGGTTGACGTAGATGCCTGCTTCGGGGTGCGTGTCGACGCTGATGGTGCACATCCGTCTCTGAACCTCCTCTTCGGTGATCTGGGCGATCTCTGATGAGAAGACGTCAAAGACGGCGTTGCGTTCGACGAATGTGAGGTTGGAAGTGTTGATGAGGCGTGCAGGTATGTCGTTGCGAATGAAGTCATGAAATGCGTTGGCAATGTGGGTGAGCGGCTATTTGTCCGCAGGGGGTCATGTCGGCGATGGGGTGTAGAGAGGGGGAGACAGTGCTCACCTGGAGTGGTTCTGTTAGAGTCGATGACCTTGGATTCTTGGGTCTTCTGAGCCAAGGGAGGCGCGAAAGGGTGTTTGTTCGCGCGGGCATGCCAATGTCCTGGGGTGAACGTTTGAATGTCCGAGTCGACTGTAGTTATACCTGCTAATTTATGTGAATGACGTCGCTGCGTCCACAGTTGCTGTCAAAAGGCTCAGCCCACCACTGGCACCGGCTATCTCGGGTGATCCATCTCGCACGACGAGTCCTGCACACGGTGGATGCGAAGCGTTGGAACACCGAGGTGGCCAAAAACGCAGTGCAGCTGAGTGAGCAAAGGCCGACTTCCAGTGCCGACTCGGCGTAGCTGTATACTCTTGACGATGCTCTACGTGATCGGACTGGGTCTCTGCGACGAAAAGGACATCACCGTCCGTGGCTTGGAGGCAAGTACACCTCCAACGTTTGCGAACAGCCCCCAGATCCGCTTTCATCGCGCTCCATAGGCTGTCCGGTCGTCCACCAGGGTCTACCTCGAAGCCTACACCAGCATCCTCATGGTTCCGCAGGAACGTCTGGTCGGTCGATCCATACACACACGTCCCTGAGCACACACCCTGATCGTTGGATTCTACGCCCAAGGAAGCGTTCTATGGGAAACCCATATTGCTTGCCGATCGGGATATGGTTGAGACCGACAGCGACGCCATCCTGTACGACGCAGACAAGCAAGACGTCGCCTTTCTCGTCGTCGGAGATCCCCTTGGGTATGTGTGGTCTCTTCCTCCTTGGCGCTTTCTGAACACGCGGAGACAGCGCGACCACCCACGTCGACATCGTGCTCCGCGCCCGCGCCAAACACATACCCGTCCGCATCATCCACAATGCATCCATCATGAACGCTGTCGGTGCCTCCGGCCTCCAGCTGTACACCTTTGGCCAATCCGTCTCCCTCGTCTTCTTCACCGACACATGGAAACCCGATTCGTTTTACGATCGTATCAAGGAGAACAGCGATCTCGGGTTACATACCCTCGTCTTGCTGGACATCAAAGTCAAGGAACAGAGCGAAGAGAATCTGGCGAGGTTCGTTTTCTTTCTCTCTCTTCACACGTCACCGCGGTGTGTTGATCATATGGACGATGATCATAGGGGAAGAAAGATTTACGAGCCTCCGCGGTACATGTCAATCCCGCAGGCCGTGTCACAGCTCCTCGAGATCGAATCACTCCGAGACCAAAAAGTCTTGTCCCCAAATGCCACCCTCGCCGTCGCCCTCTCCCGAGTCGGCGGCGACGCCAATGATCAACGCATCGTCTGTGGGACCCTAGAAGAACTTTCCCAACAACCTGCCGAGGTCTTTGGAGAGCCTTTGCATAGCCTCGTCATCGTAGGAAAGCGACTTCACCATCTGGAGGTCGACTATGCGCAGGAATACGCAGTGAATAAAGAGACGTGGCGACGGGTTGCTAGTCAGGTGTACGGTTGTGCACTAGAGTGAAATAAAAGATTTTGTGTTCAGCTCTCAAAGTCAGGTCTGGCTATTCTGTCGTGCTCTTTCGCGTGCGAGTTGCAAAGATCAGACGGACGAAATGAGTAACAATGAATACAACCCAAATCAAAACTCGGCGCATTGTGATGGCTCCAAAAACTCTATTATGTATGTCACCTCTAAAGGTATCTGAGATCCAACGTCTGGATTCAAGATTTGTTCTCTAATGTCGATACACTCAAGGAGTCGCACGACCAGGCCATCTTGAGAATATCGTCGGTACAACTTTGCGGGTGCCTAAAACGCATCACGTACCTTGGGAACAGGGAACATTCCCTGACCGTGTACCTGTTCGCCAACCACGCGAGGATACGCTAATAAAAGAAAGACATGAGCAAACGGCGACGAGTCAAATTCGCGTGATCCTTCCTCACTTCGATGCCGAGACCATATCCACCATGCTGACAAGTCCCATACTTGCGCAGATCGGTGAACCAGTAATACGGCGTAGGATCGATCCCTTCCTTTGCATACGCCGCCAGCAGCTCCTGCATGTCCGCTATCCTCATCGATCCCCCTAGATCCCCAATCAGCTCGGTGTCCTCCCAAGGACGTCATCACACAATCAAACTTACCGACGATCTCGCCCACCCCCGGCATCAACAAATCACAACTCTCCGTGAACACAGGTCCCGTCTCGCCCTCCTTCCTCGGCATCTTTTGCATATAAAACGCCTTGAGGTCCGCAGGGAAACCATACAAGAAGATCGGTGTGCCGATAATATCCGTCATCTGCCGCTCTGCGGCTTCGGCGATATCGTCGCCGATCGCGTGTGGTACCATCACGGGTTTTCCTTCGGCATCCTTGATAGTGTTGCCGTCGGCGCCCTCGTCCTCGTGCTGGATACCGTGCTCGTTGAGCCATTGGATCGCGTCCGAGTAGGACATGCGTTTGAAGGGTCGGGCGGGCGCTGTGAAGTTGGGGTTAAGGGACTTGATCAGCGCAGCAGAGGCCGGGTCGGCGAGGAGCTTGTCGATGCTCTCGCAGATCTACGCAAGAAAAGGTGAGTGATCAAAGCCGTGCAGCAAGATAACTCGGAACTTGCAATGGCTTCAATGTGCGCCATCAGGTCCTCAAAAGTTATGAATGCCAACTCTGCCTCCATGTGGGTATATTCGCTGAGGTGACGACGAGTATGGCTGTTCAAACCCTGTCAAGGTCCCACCTGAAACCGTACGCCAACAAGAAATTTACCTGTTCTCTGCACGGAAACTCTCCTGAACACAGAACACGTCTCCAAGTGCAGGAAGACAGGTCTCGAGGTATAATTGAGAACTTTGAGTGAGGAAGGCGGGTTGCCCATAATATTCGAATTTGAACAGCGTCGCACCACCTTCCACCTGGGTCTGCACGAGACACGGGGGTGTCACCTCCAAGCAGTGGTGCGTAGCATAAGTAGAGCGGAACGCAGACAAGAGGGCAGCACGTAGTCGAAGGACGTTAGAAGCCGTTTCACCGCGCAACACCAGGTGACGCAGATCGGCAAGAATGGAAGGATCGGATTGCTACGACATAACTTCAGCGGTGAGACAACGACAATACGTCGAGGACGGTACCTCGTTGAGTCTGTTGGTAAAGGCATCTTCTGCGCCAGGGGCAGCACCGAGGACCTTCCAGTAATCCACGACGAGTTCGTGTCCACCGGGGGCCTTTTGACGCTCGGGAACAACCTTGAGCGTTCCAGTCAGCTCGATCGATGCCTCGAGTTGCAGCGTGACTGCGTCATAGGTTTTGTTCTAGGAAAAGTCAGTCGCATCGTCTACAGAACAGATCCGCACGCACGGTTTGACCAGTGAGCACGGCTTGCAGGTAGCCCGTGCCGTCCCTCACAACCACAAACATGATCTCCTGTTGATCGCGAAGACGGTGTACCCATCCAGACACGCACACCCTCTGGTCCCGAAAACGTTCGAGGTTCACGATCTTGGACTAGACACAACGGCGCGCACGATCATCAGAACTCGGCCAAACGACGATGATAGAGACGACCACAGCGACTCAGACCCACCTTGCTCGGCGTCGGAAGCGAAGGATCCTCGACAAGTACCACTTTGCGACTCTCCTCGAGCCGCTTTTCGCGCCGCTCTTGTCGCTCCCGTGCTTCCTTTTCCTCTGCCTCCGCTTTCAACCGTTTCTTTTCGAGACCTTGCGCGTCCTTTTTGGCCTTTTTGGTCGCAGACTGCGTCGGCGCATCGTATTCTGCATCGGAACTCTTCCGGATCTGAAACACCGTGTTATCGACCTCAGAGGTGGGGGTGGAAAAGATCGCATAGGCGAGGGTCTGATATGGGTGATCGATGGTGCCGTTGCCGGACGCATCGACGCCAACCGCTTGGTCGATATATGTCGGAGACATTCTGGCAAGACGTTCGAGTTAGTAGTTCTACACTCTTAGTGGGAGAAGAGTTGTAGTGCGCTGGTAGATCTTTTATATCTGACGCTACGTGACTCGAAACGTGTCCCAGATTTAGTATCAAAGTATCAGACGCTCATGATCTGTGCTTATCGGCAACTCCCGAGTCTGGCAATGCATGATCCATGACTCGAATGTTGCTGACTCGTAAAATACCACGGCCCTCCGGGCAAACCTGGACCTGCATGTCAATGTTGTTATCTGGAACATTTTTTCTTCCCTCCATAATCGAGACCAATACAACTCGCGTTGGATCCGCAAGAGTCGGGGTCACTTCCCCCTTCACATTGCTTGTATTACCCCCCTTCCTTTTTCTCAATCGTCCGTTAATCTTTCCGCGTCCACCGTTTCCTTCAATCTGTACTCGTTTATCAGTTATTATTGATATTATGATATGTCTTTTCTCCCGAAAGTTACCTGCGAACATGACTGCCAGTGAAGACAAATCAAAAGTAAGGAGTCAGACTAGTAGGGAACTGCAGGAGTAAACCCGCGGGTATCACTGTGCTGACCCGTACCCGTACCTATACCCCTTGACCCGCGAATCTTTACCCGCGACGAGAGGTAGCACCGGTACAGGCGAGGGTGCACGACCGTGACCGCTCGCATACAAATACGAACGCAAACGGGAGGGGCTGGGGTGAGGGCCAGGAGTGGGTGGGGACGTGCGAGGATGAGGGTGCGATCACAATCGTTCGCATACAAAGACGAACACGAGCGCATCATTTGCATTCGTGTTCGTGTTTGTAGGTGAACGGGAGGGATGGGAGTCGACGAGCGCGTCGACAAGCTTCTCGGCGGCGTTGGGGAATGCGTCGTCGTCGATGTCGGCAAGAAGATAGCAGCGCGATCGCGCGCGCCGTTTGCGTCAAGAAGGTCGCTGGGGGGCGACGTTGTCGTCGCAGGAAGCCGTGGGGGCGCACGATCGATGGAGAAGGGTATTGGCGGCATCGTTGGACGTGCCAAGGACGTTGAGGACGTCAAGGGGGGCGGCAGCGTCGTTGGACGTGCCATTTCTGTGATTCGTGACACGTTCAGCAGCCGTTTTGGCGTGCGAGAGGCGAGAGAGGGGCGAGGGAGCGAGGGGCGTCCGGATCGAGCGCGTGGCAGGTTGAAGGTCCTGGTACGGCGAAGATTTCGTCGTCGTCGAAGTTGTCTGGGGCGACGAGGCGCGTCGACAAGGTTGTCGACGGCGATGCGAGGGTGTCGACGAGCTCAACGGGCACGTCGACGACGTCGACGACGTCGAGGAAGGCGGCAGTGTCGTTGGACACGCCGAAATATTCTGTGGCGTCCGACGTGTTCGGCAGCCGCGTCGGCGCGCGAGAGGCGTAGGGAGCGAGGGGATGGCGACAGCGTCGGTTGTGCAGTTGGAGCGCGAATTACCACAGTTTTGGCAACCCGTACCCGTGCAGATCCCTAGTTCTAGAGATATTTGACCCGGGCGGTGAAACGGCCATACCAGGAGAGTATCACAGAGATCCAGGACGCCCTGAAGGCAATTAGAACACGCACATCGAGGGAAAGAACGCGCACAGTCGAATTAGGAGGTCTGGAGGCCACATGGGCGAGCAGGATGACTCGGGGGGCAGCATCGACGATTGGATGCACTAGAGCGAGGCTGATGGTGGTGAAAATGATGGGAAATGAGGCTGGATGGATGGCGCAACAAGCGGCGCACACAACGACTCGAAACGAGTCGGTACGAAGACGCTAGCTGTAGGCAAGGCGAGTTGGCACAGACAGCGCGAGTGCAACACGGATCACATACCTGGACCATCCACACCACCTCCAAACGACCCAATATGACATACCGAGCAATGCAGCATCCGA
>QGOI01000358.1:0-29570 GCA_003313885.1 Boletus sp. MG55 | reverse complement strand
CCAGTCGAATATGCCATCGAGGCTATCAAGGTGAGCACCCTCGATCCCTCCCATCCTCATCCAGTTATTTAAATCCGTCCTCGTCCCCCACCATCACCCCTTCAGCTCAGCTCAACCACCGTCGGCGTCTGCACCCCCCGAAGGTGTCATCCTCGGCGTCGAAAAACGCGTCCAATCCTCCCTCCTCGAATCTAGTTCCATCGAAAAAATCATGGCAATCGACCACCACCTTGGCTGCGCCATGTCCGGCCTCACCGCCGACGCACGCCCCATGATCGACCACGCCCACGTCACCACACAAAACCACGCGTTCACGTACGACGAACGGATCAAGGTCGAGAGTGTCACACAGGCCGTGTGCGATCTCGCGCTCTGGCAAGAGCGTGCATGACGAGGAGGCCATGATGAGTCGACCATTTGGCGTTGCGTTGTTGATTGCGGGGATCGATGAGCTGGATTCGCAATTGTGAGTGTTTTAAGCCCCTGTCGGTCGGGTGGGCGGTTTTGTTGATATGGACGTGTGGGTGTGCTAGATATCATTCGGATCCTTCGGGAACGTTTATGCGGTACGATGCAAAAGCGATCGGATCTGGTTCAGAGGTCACGCAGAGCGAGCTTTAGGACAAGTGGTACAAGGTAGTCGTCCTGCTACGTCGACACGTCGCTTTGCTGACGTCCCCACTTTGAGGACAAACCTAATAAGTTAGTAAGCAAGTTAGACCAAACTTACCGGATCTCGATCAATCACATGTACTAGTCTCGACGAGTTCAGTGGCCTATAACTACATTCGGCGATGAAACTTCAGCTTCAAGTAGGTTACCTAAGTCAAAGTTCAAGCCTTGTCGTCGGTTATATCTAGGAATTTGTTTCAAATTTAGTCGGACGCTTATTAGTACACTCCTAAATGCTAACCGCGTTGTTTAAGCGCTACTGGAAATAATTTTGATGCTCGCCGATACCGGTCCGAGCCGAGCTCAGCTCCGAGTCAGTGGGGTTGCTGTGTGACTGCATTGTCGCTTCAACGATGCCTACCCCTGCATGGAATTCCGCAAAGGCCAAGGTACGGCCCATTCTTCCCGAACGCAAAGCGGTACTGACCCCCTTGTTCTGTGGAGGTGCAACTTCGGTGGGTCTTTGAGGCATTGAAGATGCATATCCACCTTTGATATTCATGGATGTACAAGACTTTCCGTCCAACGTCTCCGAACACTACAACAGAAGAGGGAAGCGCAGGCTAAGAGTTCTCGTCGCGACATCGCACTCTTGTTAGAAAAGGGAAAGATCGAGAGCGCGCGGATTAAGGTCGAAGCGAGTGGGTCCTCGATCCAATTTACGCAAGAGCATATCATGTCTGACAACACCAACACTATTCACGCTGTCATTCCCTCCATCAGTTATTAATGAGGATATCAATCTTGAACTCTTGGAACTTTTGGAACTCTACTGTGAGCTCCTGATAGCCCGCTTCGGATTGCTTGATCAAAAGTGAGTTAATACAACCGAAGTATATCATGGGCCGCGTAATTCCTTAACATCTCTGATACTAGCACGCGCGAGCCTGATCAGGGTATTAAAGAGGGAGTCTATGCCATTATTTACGCTGCGCAGAGAACCGAGGTAAAAGGTAATCAAGTTTCCAGTTTCCAGTCGTCAGCTGACTCTCCGGTATCATTTGCAATCACTCGCAAGAACTCCATGTACTGCGTGAACTCCTCGTGCAAAAGTATGGCCGAGAATTCTCTACAGCTATAATGGAGAACCGCGGAGATTGCGTCAGCAGCCGAGTAAGCACATCACACTTAACCCCCTGGTTTGTTCCCTAACGTCGACCATAAAATCTGCTGTAAGGTGGTGAAGAAATTATTGGTCGAAACACCGTCACCCGAACTAGTTGACGGCTATCTAACGTTGATAAGCAAAGCATATGGAGTCAAGTGGTCACCTTCTACCACGCAAGTGGCCGTTAAAGACGAGGCGGGCAAAATGGTTGGTGTGGCCTTACCCGTTATTCTCCCACTCACCGGTCTCTTGCAGAATCAAACCCAAACTTCAGAGGAAATGCCGGAGTCTCTTCCAAGCTACTCGGAAGAGGGACCGGGTATTGCTAAACTACCTGACCTTCCACCAACAGAAGAAGAGGAAGGGAAGGCTACTAGAAAACCAAACAGTACAACCACGTCCGCTAAAGAAGATCCCGCGGACGATTTCGAGTCTTTGGCACGCCGTTTCCAGGAACTGAAAAAGCGCTAGCCAAAGTCTTGAACAGGAAACGAGTGGTAGTTTTAGTTTAATTGTGTACCTCTCATGAAACTGATCACCATACCCTCTGCTCTTCCTGTGTGTTAATGTGAAGTTTACTGCGATGTAATTCGGATGAGCCTCGCGGATTGAACATGCTGCACCTCATGAGCGCATCTGAGTCTTACCCCCTTGATCAAGCGATGTCCGCCGCCGATTTAGCCCGATAATACATGTAATTTCACGGTGGAATATTCTGTCGTTTTGCCACGCGTTCAGCTACTACTTTGATTCCTCGCTCGGCACTTGGCTGAGGGTGGAGGAGATGGAAATTAGGGTCGCTGTTTCTTTGCACGTTTAGGTCTTCCGGACATCCCGGATCTGGCTTCCACTCTGCGGCGGCAATCCCAGGGCACGACCAGAATGGCTTTATACCTTGTAATAATCGACTAGCCGGAACACGATGTACCGGCAATCGAAGGATTCAGGCAGGCACGATGCCAACGAAACCTCTTTATGTCCGCCTTGCACCTTGAGGTCTCACAGACAAGTTTTGAGCTATACCACCGTATTAACTGTCGTGTTCTCGGCGGGTTCGTTTTAGTTCCCGACCAGGTGACTAAAACAATATTGGGCCGAGGTCCATATGTAAATTGATTGATGGAGGACTCTGAAGATATTTACGGGATTATGACGGCATCATAAGCAATGTTTTAGGATAAGTTCGTTGGCATGCGTCCCCCAAGTCTTAGGGCATCCCTGCAACCACGATGCTGCGGCGATTTGCGGGAAACCTATGACTGTTGAGATGAAAGTATATCGACTGTATTCTGGTGTGCTAGATGAGATAGCTATTTGTGCCGGTCTACGAGAAAGAAGGGGGTGACGAGATCGTGGACGTTGAGGTGGACGGGACAAGTGTTCTCCGCCGCGTAGGCTGCTGCTCAGTCTGAGGTGATATCATGCATTTGAATCGAGTGAGGCTGTCGGCAAAGGGGGATTGGCGTCGCGAGTCCGACAGTCGGACCCAGCTGTAACATTGTAGGCGCGACGTGAAAATCTGTAAGCGAGCTCAGATATGCCACAATCCGAGTCGGAGTTTGACACTGGCTTGGGCTCTGGAATGGGCGGACCTGCCTATCTATCCGAACTCTAATACCGTAGGTAGATCTGATGCATCGGAGATGTCACCAAACCCGACCTCTCTGAGAATACCCGTGGAATTGCTATCGAGGACCTCCGTTGTGGATATCGCCATAGACGGAGAAATTTCTGGATCAAACCTTATGTGAGTTCACGTAAGACAGCAACATATACCATGAGAAGCCGCCTCGACAGAGTTGAGCAGTGGAAAAGAAGCAGGCAGGAGTGGGCCTCCAGTCCACCTTCATTCTGAGCGGAGGAAATGAGTGGAAGGAGTGAAACTCGGTAAAGGTTGGGGTAGTTCAGGGGTAGTCCTCGGGCCTGCTAATTCGTATTCACGCGGTTGCAGCGGCACGCTAGTGTGAGTTGACGGAGCAATATCCATGTCCGCCGAGGTCCCGTCCCCCCTCAAACTGCAAATCTCATTTATACTCATTCCATGTTCTTAGCGGTTTCATCGCTCATGCTGACCTCCGCAATGTCTGCCCGTTCCTATTCCTATCCAGACACCATCTTCGACGATGGAGACAGTGACACCGAGTCGGATCGCTACACCGAAATGTCGCTCGACTCGAGTGTCGCTAGCACAAGGACATCCGTTGACATGTCGATGCGCTCCGCATCACCCGCCCCTTCCGTCTTCTCCGTCACAAGCTCGTTGCGCGCACAGGCTTACCGTCATGAGTACGGTAGAGGTCTCAACAATTACTCCGATGTTTATCGCCTTCCAGCGGATGACGAGGAACTAGAGCGCCTCGGTCCGTTTAACTGCCCACTCTTCTCGTCCTTTCTCTTATCCATGTCAAAGACAAACAGCATGTGATGTTCTGCAAAGTCATGGGAAAGTATCCACCCGTTTTGCCGCAAATAATGGCGGATGATGGTTTTGATGTCAAGGCTGTCCTTGATCTCGGTTGTGGAAGCGGCAGCTGGTAAGCCAACGTTTTCTCTTAGTAATATCATGTACTTATCGCCGCCAACAGGATAATGGACGTTGCGAGAGAGTTCCCTGATTCTAGTGCGGTCGCCGTTGATCTCGTTCCCATGCAGTCCTTGTGAGCTTCTATGTTAGCCATTTATATGACCTTTCTTGACTATCCGCAGATCTATGCCCGCAAATTGCAGGTGAGAGCACGCATACCCTGTCTTTCGTGTGCCAGACGTCGTCCCTTGATATAGAAGCGAAGTTGATGACATTAATCTTGGTCTGGAACATTTTTACGGCGACTTCAACGTTGTACATTGCCAGCTCATTTCGTCGGGGGTAAGCTGCTCTCCATCGCCTATCGACCGTAAAACTGTACTTGTATATTATCAGATCCGCGACTACCGCGCTTTGATCAACCACATAAGTCATGTGCTCCGACCGGGTGGTCTTATAGATGTTACCGAATTTCCCTTCTGTTTCACAGGGCTGGACAAACGGCCAATCCTCCCACCCGCTGGGTCCTTTCACCCTCCATGGACACCCCTTTTCATGTCCTATGTAAAGTGGGCAGTCGAGGAACGAGGAGGCGACGCAGATGCATCCACTCACATGCACGAGTGGGTATCCAATCACCCAGCATTTGAAGATGTCGTGTACCGGCCGTTTTGGTTTCCATGTTCTCCCTGGTTGCGTGGAAATGATCCAGAAACGATTTTTTGGAACGAGATTGGAACAACGATGAGGGATGATATTAAGGTGAGCGATATCTCTACCGCGGAATCATCGGTCTTATTTTTTTCTACCTGCAGGCATTTTTGAAGTCTGGGCGGCCGCTCCTACTCGGCCATGGCCTCTCGGAGGGGTTTGTCGACGCTTTGGAGCGCAATGCCAGCACAGAGCTCGACGAGGCCGTAACTCCGGTTTACGTCTTGATAGAAAATGTTTATGCCCGCAAGAGGCACTGACCGTTCTCATTTCAAACGATGCGGCTGGGTGTGCTTTCCTCGCCCTTACATTTTGGATTGTTCAGCATTACATCCAGTATACTATACTCAGAGCACATTGTATGATCTTCGATGCACGCTACATGCTTACATGTGATATATCTAGCTCATCTATAAAAATCGTCAAACGCCCACTTGCATACGACCTGGGCTACACAACGCGGCCTGGTTCATTATCTATAAAAAATGCTATGAATCCTGCGTCCTGCTCTCCGATACAAGTGAGTTTGGGCCGGAGGTGGTATGATGGCCGAGGGTAGATCAAGCCAGCAGACGCCGTAATGGCTCATCGTGCGGACTACCTCGCATCACCCGGCTGGCATTGGGAATCGACGAAGGGTGAAGAAATGTGTATTGAGCAGTTGGGGACAGCCTCCTCGTTCCCCTCGCTACCTTCATGCTGGCACGGGATCGGGCCAGTGGCTATCACCGGGCCTGATCCAGATAACGCAAGCAGTAAAATTCATGTTCCCAAACCTATGCCGTTCTAGACCCCGCTGCAGGTCGATGCTCCAGTAACTTCGCAGAACGAAGTCCCAGGAGTCCGCTCTAGGGGAGAAGCGGTAAAACTTTATGTGACGTATGGCAACGATGGATGACTAGTGTTGTAGAGTGATAGGCGGGGCGGTGGGAGCGATTGACGAAAGCGCGCAGTACCTTTCCGGCCACAGCGCCAACCTAATCCTGCCGGGTTCGAACGAGCAATAAGGATAAGGGAAATGCCTCTTGGAAAAAAAGGAACCGCATGTACATGTTACTCTGCTCACCTGGGGCTCTCGCTGCGTTGGAGCGGCGCCGAGATCGAATATAGGGTGATGGGCTGGGCAATGGGATAGGAAATGGGAACTTCATTGCGCGACTTGTGGATTCGGACGAGAAAGTTGAAGGCGAAGATAGAAGTGCCATAACACTCTCTGCCGCTCATCCAAAATATTATGAATGCCGTCCGTTCCTCGCTACGCCACAGAACCCTGTTGACTCACCTGATACATAAGTCCATCTTTCATAGTATAAATCCCAAAGGCTCAGGACATCGAAACCTGGTGGGATTCGGGTTTGCTCATGTGAGGTATAACGAAACCGAATGGAGAATGACGTTCTGGATCGGAGAGAGGACGAGCTTACTATTGAAATTCTGTACCAAAAACTCCACAGCAATGCCAGATTATCGGTTGCACAGTTGCCATCGTAAGCCAAAACACACGTTGTCGAAAACTAAGTAATAGAACTCTAAAAAAACTAGATAAGCATTCATGGGTGTGTCAACTTTGTGGAGCCCACCGGGTGAATCCGTCAAGCTCTCAGCCCCATTCGCGGCCATTGTCAATGGTTGACTCGATCCTTTAATTGATGTAGGAACAAATGTTATGGTGCAGTTTCTCCGTGACGTTGAACAAAGGTGGATCCGATCTTTGATAATTACAACATACTAACCATCAACAGCGACGTAAAATGTCGCACTTCCAGCGATCGGCAGACTGTGTCATGGTGAGCATTTCACGACCAGGGGGACTCGTGTATACGAGAGAACTGGAAACGTTGTTGGTAGTGATAGCGGACTAATGGCTCCAACCTTGTTACAAGACGTTCAGAGCAACTTGAACCTACATTAGATCAGTTGGTATTGCTAGTCTGGGACCCAGCCCGGTTCTATGAGGCAAGTCGTCGATAGACTTGCCAGTACCTGACAGCCGTACATTTGGCACCACGAAGTGATTAAGGAAAAACCCGAGGCTCCGTAGACTGCGGTTGTGCTTGGTGAACGCAGAAGGCGACCTGTCCAGCTCACCGTGGACAGTAGACATGTTTCGATTACCTGTAAACTTGTCCGAGTCAATGATCCGTCAATCTGAGGCAAACACATTATGAGAATTCAACACAGGTGTACAAAGCATATCGAAGCATTTGCGCACTATTGTTATTTACTGGTAACTGAGCATATCAAGGACAGTGCATACGGACGTCGACAGAAACGATGCGACTGCGAGCTCCCACTGACTGCCGCATGACATTAAGAATGTCAACTTGCGGGCAGAGAGTGTTAGGTGCTATACAAACCAAACAAGTGTCAACCAAAGACCCACGTTGACCACGTAGTTGCACTACGCTGAACGCAACGTCGGGCTCGAGTCGCTCACCGCCATGGCCTACGTGTCCAAAAAAGAAGAGGAGAGCGGCCTCAGTTCCTACTACAACAACAAGACTACAATCATACAGGAAGCCCGCGTCTTCAATGACTCGCCCATTAGCCCGCGCAAGTGTCGAGCTCTCCTCACAAGGATCGTTTACCTCCTCTACATTGGCGAGAATCTGAGCTCGCAGGAGGCTACCACGTTGTTCTTCGGAACCACTAAACTGTTCCAACACAAAGATGTAAGTCGAGTGACACGGGCCGGTTTGGGGAACGTTAATCATGCATTGCACAGAGCGCGTTGAGGCAGATGGTGTACCTCGCGATCAAGGAACTGGCCACCACAGCAGAAGATGTCATCATGGTTACGAGCAGTATCATGAAAGACATGCAGCCAAACTCCGAGGTCATCTACAGACCGAACTCTATCCGTGCGTTATGCCGAATCATCGATGTGAGATGTTAGTACCTTGATGTCATAGTAGCCAACTCACTCTCTGTAGCCTTCCATGGCCCAAGGTGTTGAGCGTTTCTTCAAGGCCGCTATCGTCGATCGTACACCCTCTATATCATCCGCCGCGTTGGTTTCCTCTTACCATCTCTTCCCTCATGCGAAAGACGTAGTGAAACGATGGGTCAACGAGGCTCAAGAGGCAGTTAATGCGAAGTCGTCCCCCTCTTTATTTAGTGGTTCCTCAGGGGGTTATTTGAATTTTGGATCCTCGAGTTCATCGAACAGCGGATATCAACCTATTCCTTCGACTAGCTACATCACCCAGTATCATGCTCTTGGTTTGCTCTACCTCATTCGCCAGCAAGATAGGATGGCAGTCACCAAGATGATTCAGCAACTTGGCGGCGGCAAATCTGGCTCTGGCACGACGTTGAAGAACTCGATGGCTCTGTGTATGCTAATTCGGTATGCTGCCAAGGTTATGGAGGAAGATTCGAAGTACGTAGTTCGTCACACAGAGACGAGTGTCTGGGTCTCACCGCTATCTAAGCATACAAAAACAGATCCTTGATCTACTTGACGGGTGGCTGCGGCATAAAAGTGATATGGTGAACTTTGAGGCTGCCCGTGCCATCTGCGAGACGAAGCACGTAACTGCTGCACAATTGACCAAGCCTATCGCAGGTTTGTTTTCTCCTTTCTGATATAGCAACTTTTTTCAACGTACCTCATAGTCCTACAACTATTTCTTTCATCTCCTAAGCCGGTCTTGAAGTTCGCTGCAACCCGTACCCTCGCTGGACTTGCCTTGACGCACCCGGCCAGCGTAGCTGCCTGCAACGTGGACCTCGAAAATCTCATCGCAGATTCCAACAGGAGTGTGGCCACATACGCTATCACTACCCTTCTCAAGGTACGGTTATATTCGTCTGTTAGTCCACTTAGTGCTTATATTCTCCAGACCGGCAACGAAGCTTCGGTGGATCGCCTCATGAAGCAAATTACAGGTTTTATGTCAGAGATCAGTGACGAGTTCAAAGTCATCGTTGTGGATGCCATCCGTTCCCTATGTCTCAAATTCCCTTCTAAGCACGTGTCGATGCTTGCCTTTCTATCAGGCGTCTTGCGCGACGAGGGTGGGTATGAGTTCAAGCGGGCAGTCGTGGAAGCCATGTTCGACATGATCAAGTACATTGCGGACTGCAAGGAACAAGCGCTTTCACATTTGTGCGAATTCATCGAAGACTGTGAATTTACGAAACTCTCTGTTCGTATCCTTCACCTACTTGGCGTCGAGGGGCCAAAGGCTCCTCAACCTACGAAGTACATCCGATACATTTACAACCGCGTGGTTTTGGAAAACGCAACTGTCCGCGCTGCTGCAGTGTCAAGCCTTGCCAAATTCGGTGTTAACGCAATCGATGCTGGCCTGCGTCGTAGCGTCGGTGTTTTGCTCAGCAGGTTGGTCTTTGTGATCTTCGGTTGATTACGGTTCATAATTCCTGTAAGGTGCCTGGATGATGTTGACGACGAGGTTCGCGACCGTGCAGCCATATATGTGAGGATATTCAAGGAGAAACCACTTGCAGATGCCTACGTGAAAGAAGGTATGTTTTTACCCCATTTACCAAAACCATGATGGGCAACGGTCGTTTTCGACAGAATCAGTATTCTCTCTTGCCGCATTGGAATCAAAACTTGTTGCATATGTCAACGATCCCCCCGCCGCCACTCAACCGTTTGACACCTCCGCAATACCCAAAATTAGCCGTGCCCAGCTGGCAGCAGAAGCGAGTCGTAAGCGGATATCCGAATATGATGGAGACAATCTTACAACACTTTTCAAGGTCCAAGCACGTTGGATACAATCGCTGTGCCTACCAGAACCAACGCATCACCGCCACCTCCAACTGCTGCGGAGACTCAGTCCACGTATGCACAACAGCTAGCCGAAGTTGCCGAGTTGGCGGAATACGGACCGATTCTTAACAGCAGCACAAAACCGATGCAGCTAACTGAGACAGAGACAGAGTATCAAGTAACGTGCGTGAAGCACGTATTCAAGGAGCATATCGTGTTTCAGGTACGCGGCAAAAATAGATGGTCTCCATCAGGATACTAACTCAGGAGCAGTTCAATGTCTCGAATACCCTTCCCGACGCAGTGCTGGAGCAAGTGTCTGTTATCATGCAACCTCAAACGGAGTCAGGACTAACAGAAGACTTTATCCTCACTGTTCCAACGCTCGCGGCATCAACTTCACCAAGTATTGTCTACGTCTCCTTTACGCGGGATTCGCCGGAGGAATATGTCATGGCATCGTTCCAATGTGTCCTCAAGTTCATCAGTAAGGAACTCGATCCTTCGACGGGGGAGCCCGAAGACGAAGGATACGAAGACGAATACCAATTAGAGGAGGTGGAGCTTACTGCCGGTGGAGACTACATAATACCAAGTTATTCCTCGTTCTCGTCAGAGTGGGATCGACTGCGCTCGGGTGCAACTGCCACTGAGACATTCTCCCTTGCTGATATGGAAAGCATCAAAGGTGCGTCGAACCATGTTCCTCGATGTGCTGTACACAGCTAATTCGATCCAAATCATGGTATACGCGCATTCGCACGGTTACTCCAACTCTCACAGCTGCATGCGACTCGATCATTGAGATCCTTAATATGGAACCGTTGGGAGGTACCGAGACACCAAGCTCCCCATCGGTCCACACGCTTCAGCTGTCTGGGCTGGTCACAGGCGGAGGTGGGAAGGTGCTTGTGAGGTGTCGGATGACGTTCTCGAAAGGACAAGGTGTTACCCTGGAACTCAGCGTGCGTGCCGAACAAGAGAGCGCATGCGCTTTGGTTGTGTCTGCGATCAGCAGTTGAGGCTTGTATTCTACGCTTTGGAGATAGAAGCTGTTGCGTAAATTGATACCGCAGATCGTGACGTGGTTTCTCATGCATGGCCCGGACAGGCCAGAATTTCCCCGGTTTCAATCTTTCACATGTTGCCGAGGGACCGAACAACTAGTTCTGGTCGTATGACTATTTTGAGACTTGCCGTGTCAAGTTCCGCGGGATATGGCCGGGGCCGGTCTGACACAAGCCAAGACACCTCTTATTATGAGCCACACGATGGTTTTTGTACGATTGCATGGACTGATTTCGTACATCGGCCAAGCCGTGGAACGTTCCCAACGCGAACTCTCGTCCGAGTCATATATTTGTTGAAAGTCCTCATCATCAACAAGAGAACGTCCGCTCAACATTGAATTGTTGAGCTCCGAGTACGTTCATCGTGGCGGTGACAAATCCCCAGCTGTCCTCCGCGAGTCATCGTGGGGACCCAAAACACAGGACGACAGCGGGAAGCTCAGCATCGTCAACCATGCCAGCCCCGCCATTGCCCACCCCAAAGGTTATCCATGTCAATACCAGAGGCGCCGTCATTCTGGCAGAGGAATCCCCAGAAGTGCGTGTCAATTGTATAGTTTCGCTTTAGTTCCCTGACCGTCATCTTATCGAAGACGCGGGACAGTAGAGGGATATATCTTCCAAACTACATTGAACCCGTCTCCCATATCGCCGTCGATGTGCGTTCGCTCCTCCTCCTCGTGCCACGCACTTTATCGGTGTTGTTTCTAGATTGGCGGCTCACTTGCCAAAGTGGTCTATTTCACTCGTTCACCAGAGCCACCTTCACCGTCCATTGCTGCGACCAGAGGTAGTTCCTCCGAGCCAAGTAGCCCCTCTGCTTCGCCGTCCTCAAGCTCAGTCTCATTACGTTCACCGCCCATCCCCCCAAGTTCATCTCACACACGTAACGGCGCTCTCACCCCCCTCGTGCTCGAATCGCATGTTAATGGCCATCACGACACTCTTGACACCGACCTGCTGCGTTCCACCATCCTCCAGCGCACAACGCGAGTCCATCACATCCCTGGTGGCTCCATCAATTTCGAGCGCTTTCAGACCACCAATATATCAGGCCTCATCACGTTCATTTCCGAGCTCATCAGTCGTTCTGCCGTCGCTAACGGCGTCTCCATCGAGGAGATGCGCCGGGGCGTCAAAATTATGGCAACCGGAGGGGGAGCACACAAGTTTGGGGAGCTATTCGAGAAGGAACTGTCTGTCGAAGTTCGGCGCGAGGACGAAATGGAGTGTCTGATCGAAGGAATGAAGTTCATGGCCATGATTCCGGAGGAGGTGTACTACTTTTCGGACGAGCTCATCTCGGAATTCTCCCACCCATGTGCCACCAAAGGCACGGCGGATGCGGGCGGGAGAGACGGGATCGCGGCTTCCTCGACATCTGCTGATCACCCCGTGCTCGAACGTCCGTCGCCTAATCCGCCAAAGTTTGCAGTCACGTTTGAGAGTGAGGAACCTTCGGCGCAACTCCCGTGTTTGCTCGTCAACATCGGATCAGGGGTGTCCATCATCAAGGTTGATGCTGATGGCACTTTTGAGCGTGTGAGCGGTACCAGTTTGGGTGGCGGTACCTTGTGGGGTTTGCTAAGCCTGCTTACCCCTGCCCGAACGTTCGATGGTGAGTAATGGTTAATCATGTTCGTATGTCACTGACCCTTGTTTTTCTTGACAGATATGTTGGCCCTGTCGGAAAAGGGTGATAACGCAACCGTAGACATGCTTGTGGGTGATATCTATGGGACGGATTACAGCAAGCTTGGCCTTAAATCAACAACGATCGCGAGTTCCTTTGGTAAAGTCTTCAAGCATGCTGGCGAGGGGGAAGAGGGTGGCGAACGTGGGATGTTCAAAGCAGAAGATATCAGCAAAAGTCTGCTTTATGCAGTGTCGAACAACATTGGACAAATTGCGTACGCGGTGGCTGTTCTTGGACCCCGGTTAAGATTAGCTGACGGTACCGGCATCTAGATACATGAACGCGGAGAAATATAGCTTGGACAGGATCTACTTTGGGGGTTGTTTTATTCGCGGTGAGTTTCGATCATTCTGTGGATGTATTGGGATTCATGTTGTTGCAGGACACGCGACCACTATTACTACCCTTTCATATGCTATACGGTTCTGGAGCAAGGGTAAAAAGCGTGCACTCTTTTTGAGACATGAAGGATTCTTGTACGTCTCTTGTAGATGTCTTTCCTGCCCTTCACGCTTACATTCACGTTGATGCAGAGGCGCAATCGGTGCGTGGATCAAGAACATCGACGCAGAAGAAACCCAAGGGGGGTCACCGGTTATTTCCTCGTAACTTGGGCAAGTTACAGGAACGTTATCTCACACGTTTCGATGCCCAGACCTACCCCACGAGGTGACCCTATGGAGATGAATTTCTCACTACGACTATAAAAATACCCTGTATACTCTCACTGCCACGGATGATTGCACAGACCCTTTTAAATGTAGTACGGGGTCGGTTGTCAAGACTCCATGTGTTACCTGACTGAAATCAAGCCTGTAATCGGACAGCTACCCTGCATTATACAATGTACCCGAAAGTTCTCATGAGGATTTCTCGTGGTGCGAATGAGTGCAAATTGGTGGCCTAATGAGATCTGCGTTAGTTGATGCGACCATTAATTGCTATTGTACCACCCCTGACGGTCTAAGGGAAATGGCGGCATCGATGCCACTAGTACCAACCATGTCATGGGATTCGTTCTATTCATGCTGTCAGCAAGCGTTACACGAGCCGTTCTACAGCCGCCATCACTGTATTCGGGCACCGAGTGACTACTGGATCGATGAAGGGATCGATTTAGATATTATGAGAAGCTTCGAAGAGCGAGTTTGGAACACGGATATGAAGGGGCACAGGAGTGCGGCAAGCTGGCACGCATGCTGTTGATGAGATCGAGAGTGGGGGTTGGTGCATCCTGTTCTGGCCTGCCAGCTGGTCCAGGTAGTAATAGGAATAGCGTGGCCGCAAGTGGACGGAATGAAATTAGCATCAGATAGGTACGATGATGTAATCACTATTATACCACGTGCGACTACCAAGCTCGTGAAAAAAATAAGAGCTGATTATCAGGTTTCAAAACATGAAACGTCGGAGGCATCCAGGGTCAAACGCTGCAAGGTTGGCGAGGTTCTCGTGAAATGTGGAGGGCTGGTGAGAAAGGTGATGATGGGCTCGGTTGCCAGTTTGGAGACGAGTTAGGCGTGTGAATATTGAGCCGTCAGCACAGAGTTGTTAAAAAAGGTGCCGATATGGAATATTGCCAGAGCTCGATATACAGAGCCTTTGTCATGTCGCAAGCTTGACTTTCCTCTTCTCCTCTGACCACTTCATGGACCGACTCCAATCTTCGTCCCCACCTCTCCTTGCAAAAAAGTCGACCCATCATAGGTCTGCCCTATCTCCTCCTCGCTACACCTACGATGGCGACGACGACAGACCGTCCGTCGAGCAGAAGCCATCTAGTAGGAGGTCCGACAAGCACCATGACCACGACATCCCAGACAAGACCTCTTCCAAGAAACCCCGTCATCGCCACAGTCCAGTGCAGCTAGCCGCCCTCAACGAACTCTTCGACAGAAATGAGCACCCTACCCCAGAGGAGCGCAAGGAGCTTGCTAAGAGGCTTGGAATGTGAGTTCCCTCTTTTGGCTATATCTGCCCTCTTATCAATTCACGAACTCTTTCTTCGTTTGATGTTGACGCTCATCGTTACCATCGATTCAGGGAAACTAAGACGGTCAGTGCTTGGTTTCAGAACAAGCGCGCTTCCACAAAGAAGCGGAACAAGACAATCCCGGCCGAACATTCAACTTCCGCTATCAACGATTTTGCACCGGAAAAATCGTCCAAGCAACCACCTCCATCCAATTTGCCATCAATAGCAAACCTACTTAATTCCACTCCTCCTGTGCCTGCGGCACAGCTCCCGCCACATTCATCACGTCCTCGCTCTCATAATACTTCATCGGCTCGCAAATCCAGGCAAAAGGATCTGCATCTCAATGACCACATTCTCGCCGACCCCATTATTAGTATGAGTCATAGCCAAAGTAACGCACAGGAGGCTGCTCTGGAAAGCACATTTTTTGCTGGTCCCTCCGAGTTTTTTGGACAGGATCGGTTCATATTATCCCACCATCGTGGGCATGATTCCGAGAATGGGGCTGTACCCCCATTACATAACGCTGACTCGGACCGCATTCTTCCTGATACGGATAGCCGTTTCGTGTCTGAGAATGATGGTGTTCCGTCCCGAAGGGGTCGTAATGAGGTAGCAAGAATGCGAACATCCCCAGAACAGGCAGAAGAACTACGCCGTGCTTACGCCCTCAATGACCATCCCTCACGGGAGCAAAGAGAAGAACTTGCGGACAGAATTGGCATGTATGTCATCTTCGGCATAAAGCTTGTTTGCCTGGCTGATGCGCATTTTAGGCGCGTGCAAAGTGTGACTAATTGGTTTCAAAACCAACGCAGTCAAGCGAAGAAGCATAAGGAAGAGTCTTCTTCTACCCCGGATGTTTCCGCACATCCGGCACAGCGACGACCCTCTGGTAGTGGCGGTGGTTTGCTGACATCACACATGCCCCACCCTCTTCCACCTCGATCTCACCACCCTTCATTAATGATCCCTGAACATGATTCTCGTTCTACGTCCTTGAAACTCTCGTCTGCTGGGGTTGACGATTACCGGGAAGTTTCTACACCTCGGAGTAGAATGTCACTGCCACCTTCATTAAGTTCTCGCATGTCTTCTCCGCGAGTACGGAGACATATCCTACCCTATGTTAGGGAGCCGAGAGACCTTCACATGGATGAAGGTAGACACTATGATAACAGTAGTGAGGGCGCCAGGGCCGAGGATGGATTTTCACGTCCTCGGCGGTCTCGTCCAGAACCATATCAACTCGATGCACTGAAGAAACTGCTCCATCGGACGTTGACGCCTTCAATAGAAGAGCGAAGTGTGCTGGCATTGCAGATTGGCATGTTAGTGTATGCTTCGGTAAATATCTCAGAACGAGTCGCTGATTACTCTCCAGGGATATTGGCAAGGTGACGAATTGGTTCCGCAATATTCGCCAGAATGCCCGCAAGCGCAGAAAGCCCGGAGGAGTTTCTGCTAGAAGAGCCAATCCCCACGAACACGATGCCTCGTCTGGGTCTTCCGTGTACGACGACGACGACGCCATGGACCTCGTCTACGGGGATATCATGGATCAGGAGATGGATGAGCGAAGCGAAGAAGAATATCAGGAGGCTGTGACCCCCTTCACCGATGTATCATCATCCCCACCTCCAAATAAACGGCCAAGGTCGCATCTTCCTGTCCCTGATGGAATGGAGTCCATGGATGTGGGTCTGGTTGAGCCGTCCGCTTTTCAGGAATTCAGAAAGGTCGTTGGAATGACGCCGGTCAGTGGTCCCAGCGATTACGACTTGGGGATGAACGCTGTGACATATTCGGGCGTAAAAATCGAGGATGCGCTCTTGTTGTTGAGTTTCCATCAGCATGTTGTTCACTAGAGCACGTAGGTGTGTAATCGGCATTCATATGATAGGCTTCTCCACTGACCCGCCGAACCAGCCCCTTGGTGGTAATTGCTTCGATTCTGTGATTGTGTATCATCACTCGTTGCCATCACTCGTGCCTTCTTATTCCACCAGAACCTGCACATTGATGTGTTTGTGCATTGCCTCTGCAGCATATCCGTTATTATTGATTAATTGTTCACTCTATTTATTTCCCGTTGTTCCGTCACATCGAAAGCGATCGCATTGGTGCCTCATCCACGATTTTGTTCTTGCTGCATATACTGACCGGTCTGAGAAGCTCTCGCTCGCATCCTTACATCACAGATAGCGCTTCGAGTACAGAAACATTGTATGTTCGAATTTAACTAGCATGTGCCACCTAGTGTTTTTCCCCTAGCTACGTAGATAAATCATCTTGAAATCGAAACAGTCTGTTAGTAAAGCAAAATACGGCATATTTTACGCGTGATGCCCATAAACTAGATCCACTGCCCAGCGTGGTCATATCGAATTGCGTCTCGCGCTCCTGCCCTTCCTCGCAGCTTTACTCTTCTCTGCGTTTGGTCCATCGATGGTCAGGCTAGGCAGCTTTCCTTGCTCGTCCCAGCCGTCCAGAAACTCTCGTGCCGCGCAGTACCCCTTATTCTCAATCTCGTCGTACTTGTTAAAGTCGAGTAGACCGTACTGTGGAACGATAAACGTCGACGCTCACTCGACGAACGCTTGCTTACCTGGAGAACTGGCATCCCCATATATAAAACGCCACGGGTAACTTTGGCTTCTTCGAGCGTCCGGACGCTCGTCGTGCTGAACGCATAAAAAAAAGGGAGGAAAACGGACGCGTCAGACACAAGTCCCAATGTCGTCACAGACGAGAGAATGGACACTTGCTATGTCAGTCGACCCTGTATCGCGGGTATCGCGGGTATATTGTCCACGGGCGAGAAAGGGTTCCATCTCTTGAAGAGGAGCCACCATCCCGACAGGGAATCTCCAAAGTTGCGAGGCGAGTTGTCGTCGATCTGCAAACGGATTGAATACGAGTGCAAATTCGACGTGAGGGAATGACTTACAGCACCGGGGTCTGCTGCAAATACAATGCTCGCTCCCATCGAGAGCATGGTTGATACCTGAAGAAAGGTTCACTCGGTCGCCTGAAGCACGCATTCGTGCCACTTACAGGTAGGTTGTCAACTAGTCACAAAGAACCAGGTCAGCTTAGCACCATGAGCAACGTGATGGAAAACCTACGATAGCCGCCATCAACGAGCATGCTACCATTGTCACACAATGGGGGCAACATGCCAGCCAAGGTCATGGATGCACCTAATCAAATAAATTGTGGCACGATGAATAGCATACAGGGAATACGGCAACGTACGGACGAATCTCCAAGCATAACCAGTCTCGTGGATATCCATACACGACGTGTTGAGATTGGTCGTGTTGCAAAAAAATGGAAGCCACATGTCCTCGATATGAAGATCGTAGAAAGCCTGAGATTGCTTAGTACGGCTTACTGGAGTAATGAGATCGTTTACCTGGTAGACTTTGCGATTAAAGTCGTGCCCCTGTTCAAAGAATTAATGCTGAGTGTGTTGTCTTCAGTATGAAAACACCTGCCGTCGTGTAAGCCACTAGCGGATAAGTGATATCGGATAGCATGCTCCAGATATTACCCATTCGGCGGCAAAACTGTTTCGTCCGACTTGCACAGTGGATTAAGTCATGGTCTTGCGCATATAGCCCAGCAATTAAAGCCCCTATACTTGTTCCGGCAATGTAGTCAATGGGAATACCTCGTTCCTCCAGGGCCCGGATGACGCCCTGAGGCACGTGTCAAAATTGGTATCCCCATGGAGATGATAAAACGATCACTCACGACGTGCGACAATCCGCGCGCGCCACCACCCCCAAGTACAACTCCGACCGATTTACCACAGAGCTTCCTGGCTAGTCGCGAGAAATCGTTGGCCATGGGCTGACGTTGAGGGCGTGCATGTGTTCGCACTCCTCTGTATCTCTGAATGTCACCCTGCACTTTATCCCTGACGTTTTTGAATCCAAAGACCGCTTGGGGATCTTGTGGGAGCGATGCCTTGGTAATGGGCAAGACAAGACCCTGGTTATCTGGATTATTAACGTTTCGGTGACGCGTGGTATCATAGCACCCACCGGCAACTCAACATGGGTGTGTTGATGAACCCACGGTCGATTCTGTATGATATGTTACGTGAGAAGGTTTGACACCTTAGGCTTTATAAAGTACTGACCTTGAGCCACTCTCTCGTTGATCCAGGGGCAACCGATCGTTCTGGGTGTAGTAGCACAAGATCCTTCCGAGCAGTAGTCTTCATGGAGAGGAGGAGGCGTTCATATTCCCCGACGCTCGGGTCATCCCCCATACCAACAACCATGACGAAATCCGCCTACAAGTGTGAGCCACGTGTTCTGAATTGATGAGCTGTGCCTACCTGTCGGATACAAGTGTGCGTCCAGGGACTGCTGACTGGCGAGTCAGCGATATAGAGTACAATCCGATATCGCTCTTCTTGATCAGCTAGCCACGCTGCAACCTTGAGTTTTCCCATCCTGGAAAAGGCATGCCGTCCGAGGTGTCCCGAAACAGCAGCTTGGTTAAGATACGAAGTTCTTGCACCCATCTCTTCCAAGGCCGCCTTCAGCTTCCGTGCAAATGTGTCAATAGGAACGTGTCGAGACACAGGTAGAATGGCTACGGTCTTCAGATTCCGGCCTAGTTCGGTCGCTGTGCTTGGGCGATTAACATTCGAGGATGCATCCACCTCACGGCGTACCCGGGATGCAATGGTACGGAGAAGCCTAGGAATTCAATGAGCACGTTAGTGTAACTTCCAAATCTTAACGTACTGAGCAGTAGCGCGGGGATTGCTAGGAAGGATAGATCAGTATGACTGAGGCCCCATCTGCTTCAAACAGTGTACTCACCGCGACGAGATCGCGTTGAAAAGGGTTTGTGGCATACGTATCAGCTCCGAGTCACGGATAGCATGCATCGTTGTTCGGCGTGGCGAGTTGGTGATCACGTCAAGCTCCCCAACTGTGTCACCTTGACCATATTCGCCAGTAATTGTCACTTTCCCATTTTCCCCCTCAGTTATTGAACGCAATCGCCCATTAATGACAATGTAGAAACTGTCACTGACATCCTGTGGCCTCCAAAGAACCTGGCCAGCATTGACTTGCATCCAGTCCAACGATGCATCAATCTGCAGCACTGGAATGAGGTAAGGATATGTTCTCTTATGGCGATCGCAAACATCCGTACCAAGTGGGGAGAGCAACGAAATCAACCTCTTTGCGAGCGTTAGCTGAACGATAGGTCGCTTCTCCAAGAGCCGGTCCAAAGCTTTGGCAGACAAAAAGCCAACATATGTATCCGTCTTGGCCTGAATGTCGACATAAGAAGGTATGCCGCAAAGAGAAGCTGGAATGGCTTTAGTCAAGAGTTCAACGCTACAAGGTGTTACATACCAAGGTACCCTGCAATACCTCCTGGCTTTACGGTGAAAAGAAGTTTGCGAGTCTCCCGGCTACTACCGTCTGACCTGGTCTGATCATATGTGAAAATCGGGCCTGTATCGGAACCTGATGTCTTGGATTGTGATGTTGGTGGAACAGGGCCTTGCGTCTCTGTCGGAAGGAGTATGTCTAGAAATCCCTCGATGACATAGTATAGACCTGTCTTGACTATCAGTCTCTTGGCATCTCCTTACTACAAAACACCGACCTGTGTTGCGTTCACCCATCTTCACGAGGGTGGAGCCAGCAGAGAAGAACAAGATTTCTACTTCATTGTCCAAGCCGCTCATGTAGCCAGTAGTACTCGAAGAACTCTCGGTTACATTAGACATGTTGTCGTCCCCGGCATCTAGAAGAGAGAGTGACACAAAGGGAGAGGTTCCCGGTGGTGCCTTTGAAGCATCTAAAGGTGGAAAAGGTGGTGAAGCAACAGTGGACGCAACTCCACTAATAGGCGGTTGCAATAATCCAATGGACTTGGCAATGCAGGACATGACTTCATCACAAAGATTGAACTCATCCTCCGGGAGACGGGCCGTGAATGTGATGTCCTGAGAAGTGGCAGTACGAGGAGTGTTCAAGATGCTGAAAGTACGGGAGCGTGATCTATACCAGTCACTCCCCTGACCAGCTGAAGTGAGGAGATCGCCGGCTTGGACTTGCTGGTGCTTTCGATGAGGAAAGGTGCGCGTGAACATGGGACTTATGGGACTTTCTGATACGGTAGCTGTAGGACTTTCCGCGAGCATTTCTCTTGGAAAGATGGCACTGGCACTGTCGCTACCTTTACCAGAAGAAAATAAGGGTTGTGAGGGCTCGTAGCTCAAATGGTCGCTCTCGGAGTTGGGTTCCTGGACTGCGACATCATCAAAACGTTGGTGCAAAGAACGTAGTCCACCGCCTTCGTAGAATGAATTCGGCAACGGATGGCATGCGATCTCGTTGATGGCCTTCTCAGTGCGAAGGACTTCCGTCGTCAATCCTAGATAATTGTGGGCCGCATTGAAAGTTACTCGCGAGAACCTCGTCAAAATTACTTTCGCGAAAAGGTTATCTCGGGATGCGATGCTTGATTGGTGATACCTACCTTGAACGATATGACCTGTCGCTTTCGGAAACTTCTTGGTGACTCTTCGGAATGCTTCAGCTGGGATAACTCCAAGTGTGCTGTCTTCTGTCGCCCGACCAACAATGCCATGACGAATGTGATTAGACTCTGACCACGGAAGTGAGGTCTCATTCGAGGCAGTGTGGGGCCCGCTAGAATCAGTTGCACCTCGCACCGGCTCCACCGGGTGAGGTGTTGATCCTGAGGACGAATCTGACGCGGTCTGGTTGTGGGACAGAGAGGGGGGAGGGGATTTCTCTGATTCGAGGGCGAGATGTGATATGTCGGCATACATTGGTCCGTCAGGTTTTTGCGGAATAATTAACTGGAGGATGTTCGTGGAAGGCGTGGGTGGCTCGTCCTCCTGCCAACTCAACTTGATCTGATCTGTAAACAAACTGAGGATGCTGAAAAGACTAGACAGCGTGTCTCCGCTCCCAACTTTGTTGATTAATTGATATCCATCCATATCTTCGTCGTCCCAAGAACCATTTTGTCCCGTCTGGCCAGTTCGCGCGAATACTTGAACGGATCCATCTATGACACAATAGAAATTCCGGTCTTGATCGAGTGAAATACTTTCTCCTGCAATGAGACGTCTGGTCTGTAGATGCCCGGCCAACTCGTGGAAAACCTGTCGAATATTTAGATGAACGGGAAAGAGCTAAGAAGACAATGTAACACTAACTGGCTTTTCAAGGAAACCGAAGATTCGCACGGCTCGCAGGAAGTCGTCCAAATGATTATGTGACACGGGCGGTGGTTCTGTCGTATTCACGTCTGGGTGGAGGGCATTGACATCTGGTTTAACGAGCGGCATCTCTTTGAGCTGGGAGTAGGTGTTGTGACTTCGCAAGCGGAACCAGTAGTTCAAAGCGATCGCAGAGGCGCCAAAAAGGAACGTAAAGGACCACAAGTTCAGCTGGGAAGGGTATCAGGCCGGCGGCCGCGTGGTGGAGGAAGTGCTCACCGTCAATGTCATGGAATACGAGAAGTAAATCAAACGGGGGACGGATATGGTCGCAAAGGCGATGAGCGCCTTGACCCACGAAAGCATCCACGCTGCAGAAACCTTGTTCGGGCATGTTACGTGAATGGAGCATTAATGCCGAAGGACGCACAAGTTACCCAGACACACGCGGACAAGAGGGAGAGGAGAGAGACTCTGCCAGCGCACTCTGGGACGGGCGCCGACGTGTCCGTGACCGCCAGCTGGGACTGAACATGACAAGAACACTCGGTTTCACCGTTTCTTCACATCTGGAACGCGGTGCGACGTGATGGTCCAGGCTCGTATTCGTGGCTGTGCTGCCCATGCAGCACTCTCCGACATTAATGGCAGCGACACCGGCACTGTCCTCTGCAGACCTCCAGTCCACCTCGGGCGTCGAACGCGACAGTGAACAAACGTTGGACGTTCAGGTTCTGAAAGACGCCGCGAAGACGGCTCTGGTCAATGCCCTCAATTCAGCATGTCTCCACATCTCGTAACTGTGTTCGTGCTCACAGATTCATCCTAGGTAAACGGCGCAAAGACGCTCGTGCTCGACTCGACTCTTGCCGGGCCCCTGGGGCTTGTGACGGAGGTCGCGCTCTTGAAGGTATTTTTCGTCCTGAGTGTGCATCACGTCGATGCTGATCGGTTGTTAGAATCATGGTGTCGACAAGATGTTCTGGCTCGAACCCGGCCCTTTGACTTCGACTACCACCAACGTGATCTATCTTTGCAGACCGCTCATCAAGTATGTGAAAATAATCGCGGGTCAGTGATGTCCGCTTCTGTACGCCACCTCTACCAACAAAATGGCAGACCAGATCAAGAGGTCTTCCAAGGAATTACACAAGTATAGATACACCCTATTCCTCGTCCCCCGCACTTCGACCCTTGTTTCTCGGATACTGGAAGAAGAGGGTGTACTTGGCGACTTGACTATCTCATCATACAACCTACAGTTTATACCCGTCGAGGAGGATGTCATTTCACTTGAACATGACAGTGCATTCAAGGAGCTGTGGGTGGTAATTATCTTGGGTAATCATGCAAAATTTTGTCTTTAATCTGCGTCACAGGATGGCGATGAGACTATCATATACAATTCAGCATTAGCCTTGGATGCTCTCCAGCGTACATTCAGCCGGTTTCCGCGAATCATTGGCAAAGGAGATTACGCTTCGGTAATCGCCTCAATGATGTGATCCACGTACACCGCACTAATTTTCGAGGCAGAAACTTGCTACGCTCTTAACCAAACCTCTTCCTGAGCAGCCAGTAGCCTCGGTTGATTCACTGAACCCTCCTTCGCCGTTTGACTCCCTGATCATCTTGGATCGACATGTCGATATGATCACCCCATTACTCTCTCAGCTGACATACCAGGGTCTCATTGATGAGTTGATCGGCATCAAAAACTGTGAGTGCGTGCGTGCTCGTAGCTAATTGATCTCCTCAGCTCTTCTTAGCTCAAGCCGAACTTCCTCTAAGCCTCTTGAGTCTACCATCCGCACCAGATTCGACAAATCCGAGCACCTCACAGCCTTCTGCAACCATAACACCAGTCACAAATGAGAAGACGAAGAAGCATCTGTTGTCTGGGGCAACGGATCCTTTATTTGCAGAACTGAGAGACTTGAATTTCTCCTCTGTTGGAAAACGACTGAATCGTGTCGCTCATCGGATCGAGGAGGACTACAAAGTGAGCATGCTATTTTCAAGATCGCCAATATTGTCTCATGCACTACACAGGCTCGCTTACAGGCCAAGACAGTAGCGCAGCTCCGTGACTTCGTTGGTAAGCTGGGTGGGCTTCAAACAGAACATGAGGCTTTGAGACTACGTAGGTAATTTTCATGCTTTGCATCGCCATCGCTCTCGATGTCGGATGTTAGATACTGGTCTGTCGGAGGTGTTGGTTCCGCAGACACGGACAGAACTATTCAATAAGTCTCTGGAAATCCAGCAAAGTAAGTGATTTGGCGTTGAGGCAGTTTATTGCTAAATTTTGAGCCCCTTCCGATTACCAAAGACCTCCTTGCTTCGTACGAGACCACAGCACAAATCAACACCATTGAGGAGATGATTGCTCAGGGGGCGGATATGCAAACTATTGCTAGACTTCTTTGTCTCGCGAGCATAACCACAGGCGGTATCAAGACTCGCCTGCTGGAGAATGTGAAGAAAGAGTTTCTCCAGGTAAGGTCTGGTGCTTGGTTTTCCTTTCCTTTGCTGAATACTTTGTTCTCTGCGCAAAGGCTTACGGATATCATCTGTTGCCCCTTCTGCTTTCCTTGTCTGCATCTCCCCTTTCCGTGCTCCTGCAAAATCCACCTCCTGTGTCAACAGCTGCGACGAATAAGCTGCCATTTATCGCTGTGCGCAAATCTCTGCGTCTCCTCATTGATGACAACCCGGAGGCTCTAGAAGAAGTCGAGAATGATATCAGTTACGTATACTCTGGCTATGCGCCCATCAGCGTTCGGCTAGTGCAATGTGTCGCGCAAAAGAGCGGTGTCATCAGTAATCCTGCGGAGAAGGCCGGTGCGGACGACCGAGATGGAAAGGGCAAAGGTTCGACCTCCAAGAAACTCTTTGCGCACCCTATTGTCGGTTGGAAGGGTTTCGAGGATGTGGTGTCTACCATCCCGGGAAAAACCTTTGACATCGTGCAAAAGATGCCTAGTGGGACAGGACCAGAGACTCCATCTATTTCGACACTTCGTAAGTGCGGATATTTTGAGTTGATGACAACCTCGATAACCTATGCATCCACGTGATTTCCAGTTCGATCTCATGAGCAACCAACTACGACGGTCGTGTTTTTCCTTGGTGGCTGTACGTATACCGAAATCGCAGCTCTGAGATGGGTCAGTCGGCAAAACAAGGGTACGGATTACGTTTCACGCACCTCTAAGAAATGTGCATTGATGAGTGCATGCAGGTCGGAAATTCTTGATCGCTACTACTGGGATCGTGAGCGGTGCAAGCTTGATAAAGAGCATGGCCAACGACGGGAGAAGAGGGCCTGGAAAGTGAAGCGTCCGATGGGCTCAATGCCTCGTATAGGGTCACGTTATAGCGTGTCGTGTCCTACCTGAGATATTGGTTTCGCGGTGCTAATATTTGATTCGTCTTGTTCTCCCCAGTGCTGTCTAATCTACAGGATGCCTGCGAAATATGCAAGGGACAGACCGCCCGATACATTAGAGTCCTGTCCATCATGGAAACGAGAAGCAGCAAGCTGCTTGGTTTTGAATCTGAAAACGACCATGTTTGACGGTCTTTAAGGAGCGGACCCCGGGTACTACACCCTACCAACACGGCTCAAGCTGATGTGAATACAACCATGGCAGCCGATCTGTTTTTCCTGCCTCTCAACGCCGCACTGCCAGCAGGCTGACTCTAAGTTGGCCATATGAGGACGTATGCAATCGCTGGCGAACAGCCCGCAGTCGCGAGCTGTCCACGTGGTCTTATTCTCATCGAATCGCCACCAAAACGCAAAGTATGGTCCTAACGCGTGGATGTGCCAGCAGAGACGGAATGGTTGCAGCCTTTACGTTGTGGTTTACAAGGTGTGTCTGGGGTCCTTCTCGGGTCCTTCTCGGGTCCTTGAGTCTCAGAGGCTGTCAGACCTGAACTCAACTCGTATAAGGTCCGGTCAACGCAAGCCAACATGAATATCTCCACCCTTCCACAGACGACCACACCTAGTTCGGTTTCACATCCTCCTTGAACCTTTTCAAGACAGAAAGGTATGTAATTCCAGCCTCTGGTCCTTTTGTTCGTTTCTCAAATTGTCGACGCTGCTGTTTGTCCGTTCGTCGTCGTGTTCCGGCACCGCCCCTGTTACTGGTCTGTGCGCTCTAGGGTTCAACTTTTCCAGACTCTACAAAATCCGGGTAGTCACGCTTGCATTCGAACGCAACCATGCCTCCGCGTGCAACAGAAGGAAAGACAGCCGCGGAGAAGCCGCCAAAGAAAACGAGTTCGTCTCTGCACTCATCGTCGTTCTGCTGGTCCTAACACAACCTGTCTGCAGAGTCGTCAACTGGGGGTGGAGGACGAAAGAAGCTTAGTGCCTTTAACAAATTTATGCAATCCGAAATGGCACGGCTGAAGGAGTCTGAGCCTGACATGCCTCACCAAGAGAGGTGAGCGAATTTGATACAGATTGTGTCCGACCCCGATGGATTATTGCCTTTGAGTAGATTCAAACTTGCCACTTCTAACTGGAAGAAGGCAAAGGAGAATCCCAGAGCAGCTGCTGCCTGATCGCTTCATCTGGCCGGATCCATCCCTGATCACCGTCGTCGAACTTGCACGTTTTCACCTTGCACCCCGTTTGGAAACCTGTGCACGCTATCTGTTGGTCCGATAATCTTATTGGTAAAGGTTTTTGATTTTGCTGTATTAAACTTTTTGCTGTCTGGGATGTCTGTTTGTGTTCGCGTGGATGCTCGCGCGGTGCTAGTTTGTTTCTGTCTGCTAATTTTCAACGTAATCACGTTCTAGTCGAATGATCAGCGTTCAACGCCGTTCGTGTTCGGTCAGAACAGAAAACGAATTGAAAATTTTGAAGAATGTTGGCATGACGATGCCGAGCGGACGTGCTGATGCTGAGCCGCTGTGAAGATGCGATGACCCCTGAGTGCTTCAAGTCGACAGAGTCGTCTCATTCCAGCTTGTTCAAGCGACCTTCTATCTATCCATATCTTTTTATCGTTACTCAGAGTCAGACGCCTCTCCGGCCACGCAGCCCGCGTACTAGGCTTATCTCGCTTCTCTTTCGGTACACTTTGCCTCATGAAGCGTCCTTGTGATGTCGATAGCTTGTCCGATGACGATCAGGATCCATTAAAGCCCTCCATTCCATCCCCGTGTCCGTGCCAGTGCACGTCCACCTCGCCCTTGCCTGTCTGCACGCCCTCAGCCCATCCGTCCATGCCCCATCAGACCCTCTCGGAACACCCGGATCCAGCAGCGCGGCAACCCCCTTTCCTCTCCGACTCTGGTGCTACCGACGCCATACTCTACACTTCCGAGTCACACGGCCTGCCAATATATCTCTTCTCTCTTCCATCGTCGTCATATTCGATCGCATCCTCCCTACCTCTCTGCACCATCCTGTACGACTCGTCGACGTCGACGTCCCAGGACGATCATCATGCACTATCTAATCTACCCGGCCCTTCTGTTCCATTTGATGTCACCTGCACAGATAGCGCCTCTGCCTCATTGACCAGCAAAGGCAAAGCAAAGGAGCCCCCACCCACGTTGCCTCCTCTGTCGCTCTTGCCGTCTGGCTTGGGCTACAACATCGACGACTGGTCGTCCACGCCAGGTCCATCCTCGTACCGGTCGACCTGTACGTCTCTCCGCACAACTTCCTGGACTCATTCGCCCTCCAGCTCGATAGAGAGTACTATCGTACAGGCAGACGAGCCTCCCGTCCTCACCAAAGTTCCCTCCCGAACAAGGTCCCTGTCCAACCTCTCCGTCTATTCCACCACGCCGTCCATGTCCAAAATTAGAATCAAACTTGCCGCGTCTTCCAAGACGCCGGTCAATCTCGCGCGTCGGTTGCTTTCTAGAAACAAGGCGGAGGCCGCAGGAACCTCGGTAGCAGGGTCCACAAGCGACGTTGCCGACCTTCTGGGAAATGACCTGATGCTGAATGAGACAGGAAACTGCCTTTTCCCGTGGCAGACCAAGGACATGACGCGAGCGTCCTCGCCCCGGGCCGGAGTGGAAATACCCGCTACACCTGTTGCCGCGCCAGACCTAACCACCGTCTGGCATCTCGACAATCCTTGTTTGGATGGGGCCGTGGGCTCTAGAGGAAAGGGTCGTTCCTACTCATCCCCTTTCCCCTCGTCTGCATTCGATTTCGTTCCCCAAGTAGACTGGGAAGAAGACGTTCTGCCTCTGCCGCTCTGTGCCCGAGATTTGTTCAACGAGATGCTACCAAGAGAACTTCAGCTTCAAGTGTTCTCTGCGTTGATCTCGCTCCATGAAGCAGATCACGAACGATTGAAGAGTAGTAACAAGTGGTCGGTCCTGGCCGCGTCTTCGTCGAAGAATCGCTGGGTTGGACGAAGCCGTGCAATGCGAGAACTCGTCAAGCTGAGCAGGGTGGGTATAGTCGATTCCTGTCCTGTTGGTCCAGTGAATCAATCGTGAGGTCAGGTGTCCAAGTTGTGGCGCACGTTGGCCATTGACGGCCAGCTCTGGCAAACCGTTGATCTGCAGGCGTTCCCTGCAACGTCTTCCAGCTTCCTTGCTTCTCTCGTCGAACTCTCGGGTCCATTCATAAAGCGCATCGACCTGTCGGGACACACGTGCTTTTCGCCGACCGCGTTGATCGATATGGCTGGTGGTCTTTGCCTGCGCTCCGCACCAATCGTGAACTTCACGTATACGCAGCTGACTGCGATCACGTTGCAAGGTTGTACTATGCTGACAACGCAGTCGCTTCACAGTCTTCTCATCCGGTCGCCATTTCTGCGTAGCTTGAATGTGAAGGGGCTACAAGCTGTCACGAACGCCACCTTTGACGTGCTTGCGCTTTGCTCGCACCTCACATCACTGAATATGAGCCGGTGCGCCAACATTGATGGAGATGGCGTTTGCGCGTTTGGAGCAGCGGTGATGGCACGAGGCGCTCGCCTCGCACTAAAGGAACTTAGGTTATGTGGGCTTGCCATGATCGACGACGACACGCTGGCGACGTTGGGGAAGGCTGCCCCTCATCTCGAGGTCCTTGATCTGAGCTACTGTCGTAGCCTGCACAACTCCGCTTTGGAGGCATTCGTGTCTTGCCCGGGGGACGGGAAAGACGTCGGAGAGACCATTTTGTTGACCTCTTGGGAAGCAGGGAGGGACCCGAGAGATTCGCGTCGACACAGGCGACGCCTGACGGCGCTCAGACATATCTCGCTCTCCGACTGTACCATGCTCACAGACACCGTCTGCTCGAACCTCGCTTATTCGGTTCCTCGTCTGGAGTTCCTCGAGCTCGCGGGAATCGGGCAAACGCTCAAGGACGATGGCCTTGTACACCTCCTCCGCACCACGCCGTTCATTCGAAAACTCGACCTGGAGGACGCTTGCGACATCACAGATGCAGTCCTCGTGGCGCTCACGCGGGTAGAGGTGGAGGGTGCGACCTCGTCCGAGACGACAGAACCGCCCCAGCCCGGTCACGCGCTGGAACATCTGACGGTGTCGCGTGCGAGCAACTTGACCAACGACGCGTTCAAAGCGCTCATTCGCGGCTGCCCGAGACTACGGGTTCTGGAGGCCGACGGCACGTCCATATCCGGGACGGTGCTCAGAGACTTTGTTCGACAGGTCCGCGAACGGGGCGTCAACGACGCCGAGCTGGTCGTCGTGGATTGTCGCTCGGTCGGGGAACGCGCTGTCAAGGACGTGGTGGCGAACACGCGCCCCCGCAAGGGATGGCGCTCGTGGGAGGCGAGGAAACTCGGGTATTTGGATGGGAGGGATGGGGAGGATCTCAAAGTC
>QGOI01000350.1:0-23409 GCA_003313885.1 Boletus sp. MG55 | reverse complement strand
TAAAGGCTGTGATCAAGTCTGAATACCCTCTTCTTTCAGCCAAGTATTACCAGGCTCATCTGGAAAGGGTTGGAAAAAGGTGGTATGGTCTAATATGATTCAAATCAATTGTATAGGGTCAGATGGGCAGAAATGGGTGTGGAAATTGGCAGGGGAACAGCTCAGTGGAAGGCAAGTGGAAGGCATACTCAAGTTTGGAGAAGGTTCTCTGATGATATGGGGCTGTATGACTTGGGATGGAGTTGGATTTGGCACCAAGATTGATGGTAAGATTGATGGGGATCTCTACCTTCAAATTTGAACAATTGGCTCCAGAAAACCCTGGAGTATTATGGTCTCAGCCCTCCTGACATTATCTTCCAGCAAGATAATGGTTCCAAGTATACCTGTAGGAAGGTCAAGGACTGGCTAGAGGAGCAGGATTTTGAGACTAGGGTATAGACTGCATAGTGTCCTGACCTAACCCCACTGAGAATTTCTGGGATTACCTCAAAAGGAGACTGGCAGGTCATGATTTCTCTCCTATGGGGATTCATGAATTGTGGGAGAGAGTTTAGGCTAATTGGGAGGAGATACCAGTTGAGGAGTGTCAGAAGGTGATATAGAGCATGCCTAGAAGGGTTGAAGCATTGATAAAGGAAAAGGGAGGTTATAACAAGTACTAATATACCCAAAAGATCAAAAGGTGCAAAACTGTTGCAATGGTGTTGCTGTTTTGAAATACATGTATTGGCACTGCCACTGGTCCAAATCACATGACCCTGGGGACAACATTGTAGCCAAGGGTTTGTACTTTATTTGTTCCCACCAAAGGTAAGCGAAATTCCCACAGGTGTTTGCAGGGCACTTTGCGCCCCAGTTTGGGGTTAGACATTGCAACAGTTTTGCACCTCACTGTACATCCATGGCATTGGGGTCCTTCTCTTCTTTCCTGGTGGAAGAGGAGTGGGAGGGGGTGTAAGGGTAATAGGCAGCAGGTTTCTTGTAGCGCTTATTGATCTCCGCAGCGCGTTTCATCTGGGTGTTGAAAGTCATGGTTTTCTTATACCAATCTTCAACCTTGGTGGGTATGGTGTCCATGCCATACACTTTCTCCATAAGGGTGGGGGTGATTCCTGCAGAGAAGTAGTTAATGAGGACGTTGTCGTCAGTGATCTTCAAGATCATGATGCGGTTCCTAAAGTCTGTGGTGTAGGTGGTGAGGGAAGGAGAGAAGACACTGTCCTTCTTCTCAATCATTTGCTTGGTAGCGAGCCAGTTGATGGTGGAGCCGATGGTGTCAGACTGTTTGAAAGTCTTGTCAAACTTGATGACAAAGTCGGCCCAGGTTCTGAGAGTAAAGGTCCCCAGGTTGGAATACTTGGATTCCCTAAAGGTGTCGGCCCAAGTCTGGGCAGATCCTTTGGTTATATAAGACAAGGCATAGGCAATACACTTTGCTTCAGTGTCATAGACTTTGTCATTGATGGCGAGGTAAAGGGCAACACTTCATAGCCAGGGCTGAGCCTTCGACGAGGAGCCATCGAAGGCTTCTGGAGTGCCGAGGCAGAGTTCAGTGGGTTTCTGGGGGGTAGTCATGGATGGTCTAGGGAAGGGGGGAAGTGGCAGTGGGTTGGGAGGAAGTGGGGGAAGAATGGGGTTGAGAGGTGGGAAGGGGAACAGATTATTCCACTGAATAGGGGTGGGGGACGGTGGTGTGGGAACTCGGGTGAAAGTTGCTGTGGTGGAGAGATTGTGAGAAAGTTCATGAGCTAAGGTTTGAGTGGCTTCAGCTTCGGCCGGTGATGGTAGAAGTTCGTTGGAGTTCGAGGATAACTCGGATTCTTCAGTAGAAGAAGGTTCCGAATGTTCTGGGGGAGGGATTCTCCATGCAGAGGTTGAGGGGGTTGGCTGAGGGCGAGTGCTCCTCCTTGGGTTCGGAGGTGGTCGAGAAATGGTGACTACATGATGGTAGCACAGTTTGGTACACTAGAGTTTTGTTATGCTTGGCCTGGGTGAGGACGAGCGTACCTCTGTGGTCTGAGTTCGAGTTACTATATGAAGAGGGACCTTCCGAAAGGATGGGGTTCCACTATGGACCTTGGGTGGGTGATGCTCATGAAGAGACCAACTACCAGAGAAGGGACAAGGGGTCGAGGGTACTATACGTCTGACCAAGGACAACTTGGAGTTGCAGATGGAACAAGGGTACTGACTGACTAGCTGTTGCTAGAAGGGAACTGAGGAGGTGACACAGAGATGGTATTCCAGGTACTTAGGTGGAAGTACAGAGGAACTCTAGTATAAGGATCTCTAGTGCTATGACTCGGGTATATGTATCATAGGGTTTGCATAAGGGCAGGCTCAAGAGGGCTGCTTTAGGAATACATGAGTCAGGATGAGTCAGAGTGAGTCATGAAGGAAACAGTGACTAAGCGAGGGTGGTAACCGGGTGGAAGCGAAGAGCGGAAGGGGAACCGGTTGACATGAGAACAAGAGAGGTCACTGTAGGTGAAGAGAAAAGGTAGTCCAGAGAGCATACAATCATAACAGCCTATACCATGAAGAAACCTTCTCCAAATTTGACTACAGCTTGGACCTCTCTAGCAATTAGCCCCTCTGCTTTCTTTTTCCACACATATTCTTGCTTATCTGACATAATCCAATTGATTTTAGTCTTGTCTGATCATATAACTCTGTTCCAGCCCTCCACAGCCCAGGCTAACCTGCTTTTTTTGCAACCACTTGAAAGCATGAGATTTTATTTTCTTCACTACAGCCTTTAAGGAGACTTCCTTGAAGGTATTTCTGATAGGCTAGGTGCAGATAAGAGTATAAATTATATAATTAATGTATTAAGTGGCATAAACACCATTTCTGGCCTTCCAGTAATGATTTGATAAACAATAGCCTACTTGTTGGTAGGAATAACCATTACAAAATGGCCACCACAAAGCTCAGTCCTCTTTGTCTGGTGTTCCTGAAGAACCTGGCATACTTTAGACTTCCCTAGACCAGTTTGAGAAGCAATTGTCCTAGAGGAAATACCAAGAGAGAAGAGAGAGATGATATTATTTCTTTAAGAAGCAGGAATGGGTTTTATGGTGATGGTGGGAAAATAAACATGGGATAAAGGGGTTTATATATGTTGTCTGACATATATTTACATAAAGGTGACATAATAGAACCCTTATCATATGTATGTAATCATATTACAGCATTGTAGGATCCAATATATGTAATCAAAACATAAAGTCAAAAAACTGTCTGCATAAGTCATCACTTTGAAATGAATGCCATTTCATCAGGTCTTATCCACATTTTTTGACTTATGGGCCAATAGAAAGCCAAAAGTACATACTACATTTCATACACTCATAGTTATGTCTCAGGTTAGGAGGTGTTGGGGGTTATTGACTTTAGTGTAAAACATGCAAACATGCAGACAGTTTTTTGAGCCACTGTAGCTCCATAGCTCTATAGCAATCTATCTTCATAGCTCCATACAGTAGTTCCATAGCAATCCATAGATACTCATAGCAATACATATCATCCAGTATATCAGGCTTCCAGTAATATATAGTATGCAAACTAGATGCTGATCAAGCATGTTAACCAGATATTAACCAATAGCTTTACCAATATTCCTAACCCAGACTAACCAATGTTTTCCCCCTAACCAAGTCTATCCAATATTCCTAACCCAGACTAATCCATGTTTTCCCCCTAACCAAATCTAACCAGTGCTTTACCAATATTCTTAACCCAGACTAGCTAATGTTTTCCTTCTAACCTGGACTTCTAATTCAAGATTTAGTGGTGGAAAAAATCAGAAAAATCATGTGATCATGGAGGTCAATCATAGGAATATTTTCTCTCTAATGACTATGTCATAATTATTTGATTTGGCTGATTTATTAGTTCAGGACTTACTCTAGGTTAGAAGATGTTGGCTATATCTCAGCCACAACATGTTTGATTAGTGTGATTAGTAGCTCAGGTGAAGGTCGACTACCTATGCTACATATTATCCACTGGAATCAAAGCATAATTTGGACATGATCAGATGCAATAGAGCTACAGATGTGTAATAAAATCTGCTCAATAATAACATGTAATACGAAATCTGGTATATCTCCGCCGCATTGTCACGGAATTATGTAATCCATGGCTCAGATGAAAGCCAGCGATCCCTTTTATATCTGATACAGCCATTGTTAAGTGTATAACTCCAATGTTACACTGTTGTAGACCAGTTTCTTGGTTAGTGTACTTATTATACTTGGTTGGTGTCTGGTTAGTGTGCTTGGTGCTTGGATAGTACCTGGTTAGTGTACTTGATGCTTTGTTAGTGTCTGGTTAGTGTGCCTGGTGCAGTATAGCAGCAAAGTATAGCAAAATGTATAAAGAAGTATGGCAGAAAGACTTAGCAAAATTTGTGTTGTGTTGCTTACATGATTTGCCTCATTTGTGTAAAAATTCCCACACTTGATGTTGAAAAAAGCGGACACAGCAAATTCAAAGTCAGCACCCACCAAGTATTTAAACCCAGCACTCTTCAATTTTATTTCCCACACTCTCTCTTTCCTCAACCACTACCATCTCTTCTCAACCACTCATTACTCACCACTCACCACTTACCATCCATCACTCATCACTTATCACTCATCATTTATTACTAAGTTACAAGTAAGTGTGACTCAGTGTGATACAATGTGATTCAGTTTTACTAATTTGCTTTTGTGTATTGTAATTATAGATACTCTTCATGGTTATGATGAGTTTATGAATATGTAAGTTTATTTATTACTGACTTATTTAGTAAGTGTGACTTAGTATTAGTGTGACTCAGTTTTACTAACTTTTCCTCTTTGTATTGTAATTATAGATAATCTTAATGGTGATGGTGAGTTTATTGGTTTGGAAGTTTTACTTATCATTAACTCATTATTTTTGTTTGTCATTATAGATGATGGTTGTAATGGTAAGCCTATTTTCATTGTGTATTAGTAGTATGTACAGAATGTAAATACATAGCATAGTTGTCAATGAATTTGATTTGATTTATTATTTGTATGAGAATTTTCTAAAGGTGTTTGTAGTATTACATATTCTATATTAGTCCATAGATGCTCCTAGCCATTCATAGTGTTCCATAGCACCCCCTATTTCCATAGCTCTCCATAGCAACCCCTAGCTAGCTCTATATATCCATAACAACCCATAGCAACCCCTAGCTTCATAGTTTCATAGCCTCAAAGGTCCATAGTAGTCCATAGCAAACCAGTATCTGGCTAGTGCTCCATAGCACTGTCCAGCCTGGACCTTGCTGGGAGACTATGGAGCTGTCCGGTACTCTAGAGCTCTGTCAAGACAATAGTGATTTGCTGATATGCCTCATTTTCCATGGACAGGTGGAGGAGCACTGTAATCAGTACTCTGTGCCTCTGAGCTGCATGTCAGCACAACATTTGGAACATCTTGAAGGCAGAGATCGCATCAGCTCTCAAAGAGATCATACCAGTTGTTTATCCTGAGATACCTCAGGCCGAGATAGCGTATAACCTGGATGTGTCGTCTGCTTCCGTTAGTGTGGCATGTTTCCCCTCACTTTCATAATGTCGTGACTGATGTGTATCTACAGGCTTATCAGTGGTTGTGTGAATGGTGGCATGGCATTGGCTCTGCTGCCATTGTCCTCCTTGGCAGCTTCTTCCACGCTATCAGTGCTCCTGACAAATCAATCATGAAGATGACTGCACAACTTTTGGAAAAGCCTTTGGTATTCCTATACAAGGACTTCAATAACACAGATCCCAACAAGGTGTTCCACTCTGACTTTATTATTCACTTACTCACCACTACCCACTTTCACAGCATCAAAGGCCATGTCAATGTTCCTACCCTCGACATAGACAACCATATTGTGAGGTGGGATATTCAGCCTATGATCAGTCTTTGCAGTGCTGTGGTACCAATTTTATTTCATACGCTACCACTGCCCCAATACTCACAGAGATGCTTGTATCTAGCTCGAATGTGCACTCTGCCTCATTCTCAATGGCAATATTGATATTGCTTCCATTACAGCGAGTTCCTTGAAGTCTAAGGGGAAATTTTCCATCAAGACACCGATCTGCTTCAACTGAGCATCTGGACAAGAGAGCATGGCAGCATATGCTTTCTCTGATCAAAACTGGGGGAGTGCTACATGGGGGCTCACAGCTGCGGTAGGCAGACGAACCCCAGAGCAAATCACAACTAGTGATCAGCACAGGTAAACCCACAGGTCTCAGAGCACCGACCCATACCTGACCCATGCCTAACCTGTACCCACTGTGTACCCATGGGTACCATAGTCCATGGGTACACCCAGCGGGTAAATGGGTACTGACCCATAATGGGTATACCCTTGGTGCAGTGACAATCAAGCGAGGACAAGGATGAGGGCGATGCAATCACAATCATTCGTGTTTGTAGATGAACGGGAGGGGATGAGGAGTCGACGAGCTTGTTGGGGGTGTTGGGGGATGCGTTGTCGTCGATGTCGACAAGGGACTCGGAGGGAGACAGCAATGCAATCGCGCATGTCGTTTGTGTTGAGGAGGTCACCAGGGGTGATGCTGTTGTGGCAAGCAGCCATGGGGGCACATGATCGATGGAAGAGGGTGTTGGCAGCATCATTGGATGCGGCACCAAGGATGTTGAGGAGGTCAAGGGGGGCGGCAGCATCATTGGACATGCTGTTTCTGTGGCATTCAACATGTTTGGCACCTGTTTCAGTGCATGAGGGACAAGGGAGCGAGGGGATGGCAACGGACATAATGCGAGGGTGTCGACAAGCTTGACAGGCACATCAACAACATTGAGGAAGTTGAGGAAGGCGGCAGCATCATTGGATGTGCTGTTTTTGTGGTGTTCAACATGCCAATCAGCAAACCAACCCTTGTATTGGCAGACCTACACAGACACCACAGAGAATTACAGAGAGGTACCTAGTAATACAGATCTGTACAGAAAAATAGGGGAAATGTAAATCAATAATTTTAGTATTAATATTGGATGAAATTTTTATGGACCATTCCTTATATACATATAAGCTTCTGAGCAAATCTTTGTGACCATATATACAAATGTGGTTGTGTAGTAAGCCGAACACTTTCAACCAAATATGGCTGTGTGAAGGTCTGTCCACTGATGTGACTGTTTGGCACCCATTTCGGTGTATGAGAGACAAGGGAGCGATGGGATGGCAGTGTCGACAAGCTTGATGGGCATGTCGACAATGTTGAGGAAGTTGAGGAAGGTGGTAGCATCATTGGACATGCCATTTTCGTGGTGTTCGATGTGTTTGGCACCCATTTCAGTGTACAAGAGACGAGGGAGTGACAGGATGGCGATGGATGTGATGCAAGGGTGTCAACAAGCTCAATAGGCATGTTGACAATGTTGAGGAAGTCAAGGAAGGCGGCAGTGTTGTTGGACATGCCGTTTTCGTGGTGCTTGACGTGTTCAGCACCCATTTCAGCACATGAGAGACAAGGGAGTAAGGAGATGGTGATGAACGTGAACGTGAAGTCATCTTTCATGTTCACATTTGTACATGAACAGGCGAGGGCTACATTGGGTTGGGGTTGACATTGAACGTTGAACATTGAGTGAGGGAGAGGTGATGTGAGCGCTGAGTCATGTGCTGCTCAAGCTGCAACTTACCATATTTGGGTATGGGTATATGGGTCATGGGTCATGGGTTGATGGGTCGCCCAATGGCAACCCATACCTGTATCCATGAGTACCTGACCCGTGACCCATTGCAGGTTACCTGTACCCATGCTGATCTCTAATCACAACTATCGCAGAGTTAGTGGTCCTCACTTGCAAGTGGAATGCCAAGAGGAATGATCTCAATGAAGCTATGGATGATTTGCAGGATGTTGACGATTATTCCTTGATCTGTAAGCCATCACACTGTCTTAATGCTTGACTGACGACTTTCATTGTAGAATTCCTCTTTGACGTGATGGTATCATGGTCTCAGCACTGGCAATACTGATACCCATCCCATTCCATTCCTATTGCTGTGCTTTTGCTTCTACTAGCCTGCTTGTTTACCCTCACTTGTTTACCCTGGCTCATTTTCACCTGCTCATTTTTAATGGACACAACTTGTCACATTTTCATATCACTTTCATTGACTTGTGCACTCACTTGCATACTTTTCCATGCTTGCAGGATCCTATTTCTGTGCTTATCAAATCTGGACACCATACTTATTTTTGTCCAGTCTACTTAATTCTTTACTTTACATGTGCTTACTTGCAACTGAATCCATGGTGTGTGCCACTGTCCTTGCTCTTTCAAGTCAGAAAGTAGTGATTCAGGAGTGATTAAGTGTGGGTTCAGCATTGGTATCTACTGAAACAAGTGTACTTTTACTTATCTTAGGTTTTCTCAACTTTGACACAAGTACCTCATAAGTTGCATAAAGTAAGGTTAAAGTTTAGATAAGCAATCTGGAGATTTACTGATGCTAGCGCGGAACGAAGGTGCGTTGCACGTCCGCGTCACCAAGTTGACCGAGAGCAAGAGCGACAATGATCGACGCTCGCCGACGGACCTGACAAGCCTCGTGGGTGCCACGGGCGAAAACCGCCGGAGCCGGACCCCGAGCGAGCTCCGATTGGAGAGCAAAGGAGAGGTAGTGTGACGAACGAGATCAAGTACGAGTTCTATCTGGATACAACTCGCATCTAGTTGCGGTGTGACCACGTCAGGACCAGGGCCTGGACAATTCATTAAATTATTTTAATTTTAGACTACATCATAAAATAAGTCGGTATTGTGCACCCAGTGAGCGAGCCAAACCTCCACCTTCGTTTTAGCTAATACTATGCACCGAGTCACGTGTCCCATATCTCCAACACTCTGATACCGATACCCTCCAGGGAAGTCAATTCACAAGCGGGAACCATGATTTCCTCGTCGGCAGCGACGCGTTCGTATCGTTGATGGGGGTGCTCTGCGTACAAAAGGGCTTTGAATCCACGTTCCAGGTATACGATCGACCGTAGTGCCTTGGCATGTTCATCCCCTCCACGGTGACGGATTCCAGCGAGGAGATCACGAATCCACGGATAGACGAGCACGACCCTTCCCTCTCGCAACTCGGAGGCCGTATCTTCACTTCTAAACTGGACTTTGCCGAGAGCTACTGTCGAGGTAACATACATGGGAGCATCCGGACGGGTTGCACTGCTCGCCGGCGGGATATCGTGTTTTATACTGGTAACAGAAAAGGTGATACAAGGAAGACTGAGACGACGATCGGCGAATCGTGGCGAACCCAGCGTGACGAGGTTGTTATAAAAACGGGTGACCTCCTGTTTCGATAGCGTATTCTGTAGCACTCCAACCCGCCGGTCGAGCTCGTTGTCTGCAATGATGGGTAGTGCATATGGGGTTTGGCTGTAAACGGAGATATCGGTAGGGATAGAGCTGTGAAACCTCGATGATCTCCCAACCCAGTCAAGCACCGTAACATCCCCTTGCCGACTCACGATCTCTTGCAGGAGTCGCCCGAGAGCAACGTCTGCTTCACGATTGTATTCGACATCGACGTCGCTGTTGAATATCCCAATCAAAGAATACGCAATGTCTACTTTGAATTTGGCTTCGCGGGTGGAAGCCAAGTGGAGCCTTTGACGCACAGGAAGCGCTTCTGGAGAGAAGTGAATGAGAGCGTCCTCTTCGATACTGATCGCTCTCGCTAACTCCGATTTGATCTTCTGGGAGGTTTTGTGATTAATGCTGTCATCATGGAGGTAGAGCTCCCATTTGTGGTCATAGAATCGGATAATTGTGGGCGCGAGAAGTTCCTGCAGTGTCCATGCACGGAACATCCATCGATTGTGTTTGAGTTTGGAAGAATTACGTGGATTCGACATGGATGGGGGGGCAAGGAGGACGAGGGTGAGTGCCGAGTTGTGGTACCACTTGTACATAAAGCGGATCGACTTCTGGTACACACCCGGATCTTTTTTATTAATACAGCATGTATCGCTCCATGACCATCCATAGGCTTTATAGTCACTCCGAACCGTTTCGCAGAATTTGCGTAACTTCTCGTTTTGGATATCATAGACTGAGATTTCAGAGACGTCTTGGAAGGATGGTTCGGTTTCATCCCACGTGTGAGATAACATGACATAGAGGAAATAGCGTTCCACGACTTCCTTGATCTTGCTCATGTTTGGCACCGCGACCTGGGACATAGACGAGACTAGCTCATAAAAGGTCGGGTCCTCCTCGAATCTGCGTCTTCGCTCTTTCTGGTCGCAAAGGCGACCGTCCTTGACATGGATGAGTACAAATGGAGATGCGTCGAAAATTGCTTCCATTATTCTATTAATCTCCGTGAGTGTCTTGGAGTAGCTCTCGTTCAGCTCTGCGGAATGCGATCATTCTCTGACCTTCAGATCAGTATAAGAGATAGTTACCATAAATTTCCGGATCGTTGGAATGCTTAGTCTTCGAAAACAGGTCGCTCAATGCGGCGCATGCCTCCTTATAATCATCCTTGCCATGCAACGCCATATATTTCCTTTGATATCCCAGGGGGTGCGTTGGATCTGTTTCGATGGCCTAAAATAGTCATTTTGAGAAGAATCTCGGCGAAGACGCGACAAAAATATTACCCGTTCTGCGTCTCTCAAGGCATTCTCCCAGGATCTCATCCTTGCTTCTCCCTCGCTTCGCTTTGCAAAGAGATGGGCGATGCATTCAGGGCAGCGACGTAGTGACGCCAAGGACTGTGAAGCCGCCTTATCTTCCTCAGGATCCACCGCCATACCGCGTTCGCTTCTATTCACGATATCTGGCACGAACATCTCAATGCAATCAATGGAAATGAGTTACGCCTGAGCTCACTCGAAGGACACCCAGTGGTCACATCAATGGGTACGCGGGGCATGTCGCGGATGGTCTGCTCGATCACCCCTTGAATCAGGGGTGTTATATTGATATATAGATGACGAAGTTCTGTGACCGAGGTGGAATCAACATGTGTTATGCACACGATATCGATCAAATGACTCACCACGGGCGTGTGGATCAAGAGACTTATCGAGCTGTGAAAGCATCATTTCGAATGCTCCGAATGCTTCCCTGTGACGCCCCATTCCATGTAGTGCAGCATGCTTTCTTTCGTACCCCTCGTAGGATGATGGTTCGAGCTCGATAGCCTCATTAGCGTCCTGTAGTGCATCTTCCCATGCGTCCAGTAACACTCGAGCTTTACTCCGCTTAACAAGAAGCTCGTACGGCACAGGAGCAGGAATAGATAGCGCCATAGAATAGTGTTCGACAGCTGCGTGGTGTTCCTGACGATCCATGGCTGCATCTCCGAGACGCTCTAGCCTCTCGGCACACCGCCGCGAGAAATCTGACGGAAAGCGATCAGATAGATACCAATTAGATCATCGCCTTGATACTCACCAGTAACCCAATCACCGTGGTCTCCGCTCACTGTTCCATCCTCCCCAAGGTCGCTCCTCAACCTTTGGAGCATTTCTGCAGCTTCTTTCGCGCGACCAGCCTCGAGCAACGCTTCACCGATTTGTGTATACATGGTGAATCGCGAAACTCCAGCCTTCAACAGAGAGTTGAGGCAATGATGTAGGTGCAGCAACAGAAGCTCACACCCACCTCGTCCAGGTCCTTCATGGCATCATCCCACGCACCGACAACTAATCGCACCTTGTTCCGTTTTGCAATGAGACCTCCCCGCGATGGCCCGGGAGGGACAAGGGACAACGCCATCGAGTAATGCGCAATCGCTTCGTCAGAGTTGTCAGCAGCCACGGCTGTGTCACCCGCAGTTTCTAACCCCTTGATACACCCATGTGTGAAATCTGATGCAAAGTGGTTGGCAAACGAATTATAGTAGCCGTCGATGCGGAACGTACTTTCAAGCCAGTCGCTTAGCTTTACACTGGCGCCTATCTCTGCTCCAAACTCGTTCGACATAGCCCGTAATGATTCCACTGCCTCGCTCATCTGGGACGCCGCATACAGGGCTTCGCACGTCTGTTGACAGATGGCGAGCAGTAACGAGTTCAAGTCCCACCCAAATATCTAACGAAAATCGTGAACATCTAGGAGATACGCTCAAACAAGAGGCCCACCAATGATATAGTGTCCAGTTCTGGGAGATTTGAGAAAGGGGCCAAAGCTCTCGCACTGGCAAATGATTTCAATGCTTTATCATAGTCTCCTTCATTCAGGGCGGTCTGCCCAACAAGAAGCTGCATTTGCGCCTGCAGCAGATAGTCAGACTCGCGTAACCTATAAACTGGAACACATGCCTGAACTGCACGACACAATGCTTTATCGGCTTCTGCACAAACCTGTACAAGGTCCGTCACACGCCTCACGGCCTCATCGCGGTCTCCGGACACGAAGACGATGATAGACTACATATGCGATGGGTTCATCAGCAGGAGGGTCCACAGCGTAGATCTGTGCGATACCTTGATGAGCAGGAGAACACAATCGTTCTTGGGCTCGCTGCGCAGAAAGACACGATTGAATTGCTGCTTTGCAGCGGCGAGCTCGCCTTTGCCACCAAGCGCGACGCTCAATGCAATATGGGCAAGAATCGTAGGCTGAGCCTGGATGGACTTTATAGAATGGAGATCAGAATGTAGCAAAGGAATCAAAGATGAGAAATTACCGCCCGTGCATCCTGTTCCGCCAAATCCCATTGTTTCAATCGAGCTCTGACAAGGGCGAGGTTGGCGAGTCTGTGGTGGTCACCATCTTGCACTTTACGTGAAAGGATCGCAACAGCAGATGTCAGGTCATCCTGACGCCATGAATTCAATGATTCGTTGTCAATGCGAAGTAGCTGCATCATCAAGATAAAAAAAGCGGTGGGAATCATGGTAATCAGCTTTGAGCAGAGCTGGACTACACTTCAACTTACAGGCTAAAAACGAGAAAACAGAATTAGCTCGTTTCACCTAGACAAAAACGGAACATACGAGCTAAGGAGCAAGGGTTCAAGGGAGAGCGATTCGACTGTTGAGACAATGGTGAGGAGCTCTGTACCAAGAGCTTACCTGGTTATTGGGTGGCCGGACATTCTGTTGTGAAAGAATTATTCAGTGACTCTATTTTGTTCGAGGCTCTACTAGTGCAACACATATACTCACCATCGGGGATGCGAAGAAGAGACTCTCCAGTGGCGTGGGATGATCGATGATCGATCGATCAGCGCTCAGTGATGACGGCAGCTTTCGGAAATGTCCACTCGAGCAAACTCGGGCACGAGGGCCGAGGCACGGCGCATGCACCCCTCATACACGATGCATGACCCAAACAAACGTCGTCACCCGACGCCGCCATGCCCGCTCAGCATCGCTCCAAACACCTCCAAACGTGCCAACAACACATTGCTCGCGCGCTCACCTCTCCGCCAACGACTCTTTTCCAAATCCATCTCGACACATTTCATCATTAGTGTTGCTTCGTGCGAATCCACCTGGATGGCAAGGGAGGGCGTCGTATCGGCTAGTACCGACACGATCACCGCACGGGAACGAAAAAACGCTGGCGCGTACCCGAATTCATAGGTCACTGATGCGGCTTCTGCCGATAAGAAGCCTCCTTCTCCCCACCCGCCTTCACCCATATCGCAACCACTCTCGCGGGGGGGCGCTGCCAGCACACTATCGTTGTCAATGCTCATGCCAACTCCCTCTGTCTGGTAAGTGAGTGGTAGTTCGCCTAAACGGCCCTAGAAGGGTGGCGGTCGGGGTAGCGGTTAAGCCCCCTGACGAGAGCTTTCGCCGGCTCGAAACCGCACCCATTCCACCCCCTTACCTGTCCATGCGCGTACTGTACACGGCCCTAATCCTCGGAGAGGGGTGCCTGACGGGCGCAGCAAATAGGCTCGACAGCCCAGGTTACCCTCCCTCGCACACTAACTAACCTCTAGGTGCGCTAAGCGCACCTAGACTCCCACTAGTGCCTCCCTCCCTCCCCATGTCCATCCGGAACACCGACGTCGATGCCGAAGGACAGGCGGTCGTAGATGTCGACGCCATCGCTTGCTCGGACGTCGCCAACCGCTCCAATCCCGTGGTCCAACTCTCACCGGTTCCTACGACCATGACGGCAACAGCACCATTCCGTTTCCCATGGAGAGGCGTGTTGAGGATAGGACTGGCTACGCTGGCAAGACCGCTTCGCTCAGTTGGCGGTCGAACGCACAAGCGATGCGCATTTAGTCCACGGATGGCCGCGGGCCGAGAGAAGGCGGATCATGGAGAAGTTGTGGCCAGTTGGCACGACGCGCAAGCGTCGTATGACTGAGCTCGGCCTTGAGACGATGGATAGTCGGGCACAGTACAGTACAACAGAATCTAACGAAGAGGCCCTCGCGAGATCTCCAATGCTGATTGCAACACCTAGCGAGTGACAGATCAGTCTTCCACAGCGAAGAATGAGGCACGATGTCTACTTTTTGTTCCTCCGCGTTTTTCCATTCGCTTGAATCGGTCCGTGTCCCTTGCCTTCTACGCCCGTTTCTGGACCTCCTGGATCGGTACCACCTGATGTTTGTTCATCAGCACCGTCTGCTTTTGGCTTCTTTGTTATCTTCTGTTTTTTCTGCGGATGCACTGAGTCACCTTGACCTCCATCTGCAGTGTTTGCTTCAGATGCAGGGTGTTCGTCAGATGCACTTGATGTTAGGTGAGTTGCAAAACCTGCTTCCAAGTATTTGAGCTTTCTGCCAAAGTTTGTGACACGAGTCATGATTATCTGAGATGCACGACATCAAGTGGCCAGCAAGCGAGCCGCATCGCAGAGTGGTGAACTATATACTGTATCTCCTTTTTGAACCTTTTCGTAATCCCTGACTTCATTGACTGATTATCGATATGATACCGATCCGAGTCAGAAAATCAAGGTTGCAGTTGCTTACTAACGAGCACGCGCGTTCTCTCATGGCCTTCGTTAATCACTATTCCCCCAAGCCAGAAATTCCAGAGAGCGAGTTGTATGGCCCCGAACCATACGATCTCAACTTCGTTCTTCCCATCCCTCCTGCGCTATCCACTAATAAATTACGGCTTGTCCCGTTCATCCCTCGAGTTCATGCCGCCGCCTATCTTGATGCTACCCGCGGACACGAGTCCATGTTCAAATACATGCCCATCCCTCTCGGGCACCCAGCTGACTTCCTCCGATTCGTCGAGGAGTGTCGGCGGGCTACAGATTGTGCCCTGTTCGCAGTGATCGATACCACCCGTCCGGATTCCAAACATCCGGAGTGGGAAGGCTCGTTGGCGGGTTTGTTCGGGCTCTTGGACACCAACAAGACGAGCCTCGTCACAGAGATCGGTCCCGCAATCGTCCTTCCTGCATTCCAGCGAACCCACGTAGCCTCTCATGCTGTCGGTTTATTGCTGACATATATCCTTGAACTCCCACCTTCTGGAGTCGGCTTCAGAAGAGTCAAGTGGTCTGCATCTCCGATCAATACCCCCTCTAATAACCTTGCCAAACGGATGGGCTTCAAGCTGGAGGGTGTGTTTAGGTGGAAATATGTGTTGCCAGTGGTCGAAGGATACCAGAAATTGGGGAAGGAAGCGAGAAAAGGTGATGCAGGACACGGTTTACTGGGTAGAGATAGTAACGAGTTGGCATTGTGCTGGGACGACTGGGAGGAAGGTGGAAGAGAGCTTGTGGAACGCGCTTTTGCAAGGGTAGTATAACCCAATTGTGAATCATGTCGGAATAAAGTCCCTTTCCAACCTTTTCGCCAACGTTATCCCTGACCTTGTGGACTCATTATCGATATCATAGCGATCAGGTAAATGATAAGCAAGATGCATACCTAGCACCACGCGTTTTGCACGATTTAAGTCGGGTGAAAATGATGTCCGAAACGTGAAGATTGCACTTGTAATATGAGTTGACGTTTGCGGAACGGGAACACTTGAAATTTTCTCGATCAAAAATTTGTGGGCTAGAACTTGTTGAAGTATGGGTGAGCGTATTGGCTTGTCCTAAATGTTAGTCTAAATAAGAAATTTGGTACAATTGTGTGCATAAACTTCAAATGGGTACGGTCTCGGACTGATTTTTGACCGAAGACCGAACGACGGAGGGGAGTGAGCTTGGTCTCGAGACGATGGATGGTCGGGCACAGTACAGTACAACATCGGAATCTAACGAAGAGGCCCTCGCAAGATCTCCAATTCAAACCGCCTATCGTCACAGCTGCACAGGCAAATCTACCCGTTACGAAGCGATACACGTACACACGTTCCAAATAGTCTACCCCTGTCAACGTTCAACGACGTCACGACAGGTTCATCGCCATGTCCCAAAATCCCTTTTCGAGACGTATACACCTCTCCCAGACGGCCAACCACTCCGCATATCGAGTGGGCGAGGGTGGGTCTACGGCCGCCCGAGCCTCGATCGTTTCTTTACAGGTAGATCGCATCAGAATCGTCAGATCGCACGAGAGGCAAGCACAGAGGAAAGAAAGCAAGACAAGCAAGAGCGCGCGCACCGAGACCAACAGAGACCGCGTTCTGATAGCCATCGCCAACGTAATCCTCCATCCACCTCAGGTACGGGTTCCCTTGCCACTGGACCCACGCGTTCAGCGCCGCAGCCTCTTTCTGGAGCCAGAGACCGATTTCGCCGTACCCTAGGAGGCATGCGGCGAGCGCCACCAAGAGTGTCGTCGTATCGCCTGGAATAGCACGTTGAGGAACAGATGATGATGACAGGGGCTCATTTGACACACGGTCCGCACCTTGTAAACCCACGTCGATGATAAAGGCGCCATACGCCGTCGTCGCCGGGGACTCGGGCGTCGTCTCCAGTTCTTCCAATGTGACGCCGAATTGAGCGCAAAAGGAAACGTGCATAGCACTCTCGGCCGCGATGCTAAGCATGACCTTGGCAGCAGAGGCGATAGGCACGAAATCGTGGGACTTGGCTGCCAATAGCCTGCGCGTTCGCGTCGACACAATTCTTTGGAACATCCGAAAGAAAAAAAAGACCCACGCGTATGCTCTGGCATAATACTTCAAATAAAGGTAGTCCTGCCTGGGCGAGAGTAAGGCTCGGCAAAGGGACGAAGAAAGCGCGCGTACTTGATAAAGTGGATAAACGACGATCTGTCGAGCGTGCCCTTGCCTAGTTGAACCACGAAATCGTGTTGAACGTATCCTTTCCATAGCTCCGCTGTGCTTTGAATAAACTTGTATGTCAACGGGTGAGGTTGTCCGAGAGTCCGCCTGCGGAAAAACATTCCAGCGAGCATGTATCCCCGTGAGCATGACGCGCTTACGGTGGCACAACGAGCCTCGCCACCGAGTGGAGGTGGTTCAGAGGGCCGTATCCTTTTCCGATGGACGGCGCGGTCTCGATGCCGAGATGGGTGAACGACGTCGCTTGCGCAGCCGCATCTTCCACTGCAACGCATGAGCAAGGACATTTCCAGACATCGACGTTGGCGACATCCTTCACCTGGAATTCCATCTGCGAGGGCACACGCGAGCGCCGCGCTCAGCGTACACCCCGTCCCATGCGTACTCGTCGATCGCAGGCGCGGGCGAGGGTACAGCGTGATCGTCTCGGTGCCACGTCGACAAAGCACGTCCACGACGACATCCGTGACCCGATCCGTCTTGTTGTATTCAAGGATTTCCATGTTGTCCCCCAGGAGGAACGCAGACTTGACGTCCAGCGTGGCGCCATCGGGGACTTGGAGGTTCCGAACGTCGTCTTCCGAAACGAGGACGTGTCCACCCTTGAGCAGCACCGCTTCAGGTCCGAGCGTCAGCAGATGCCGTGCTGCCACGAGCATGTCCCCGAGCGACGCGATGGTGCAAGGGAGAGCTCGTTCTCTGAGCAGCAGCTCCGCCTCCGCTCGGTTCGGCGTGATGACCTGTGACAGAGGGAACAGCTCTGTGATGATCGTGTCGATGGCTTCCGGCTGCAACAAGGCGTGCCCCGAGGTCGAGACGCAGACGGGATCACAGACGAGCGGAACGCGACCGTGCGATCGAACGTGTTCTCGGAGCGTCGACGTCACCGCCTTGACGTTTTCGGCGGTGAATAACATGCCGGTCTTGATGGCGTGCACGTCGATGTCGTCGAGCACCGAACGCATCTATGAACTGGGACATGAACATCGGCAGGCGGGGCATGATCGAGGGATACACGCCTGTTGCACGATAAATTCAGGCGGCGCACCGTGGACCGCCTGAACGCCGGTGGTGTTTTGGGCCGTCATTGCCGTCACGACGCTCGTGCCGTAGCACCCATGTGCTGCGAACGTTCTAAGATCGGCCTAAGTTTTGGCAATGTTCAGTCATAAGTGGGTTTGGAGAACGTATCCATCGGCACACCTGGATGCCTGCACCTCCGCTGGAATCTGTTCCAGCTATAGTCAGCACGGCCGTCACTTTGTTCGACATTGCCCGCGCGAAAGTGACATATGATCAGATCCGATCGCTATTTGTTTATTTCTAAAGCTCTTGCCAAACACCCAAAACGGGTCATGAGCGTTAGTGCCTTCGCTAGCCGCAACAGCAACATCATGTCCTCCGACGACTCGTCTGATCTCGATGCTGGTATCACCCAGCAAATCGCCCGCAAAAAAACGACATCACTCAAGAAAAAATCCAAATCCAAACTGACCGGCGCCGTACCAGTCGGCGCGCCAGACCACGAGAAAAACGAGGGCGACGACCCCCATTGGGCGTACGAACCTCCCAAAGGCGCCGTATTGCTCGACCACACCGTCGACGTCGGCCCGTTCGATTGGGACGCTATCAACGACGACTCAGACACCGAACTTTGGCTCGTCCGCGTCCCAGATTCGGTACGCACTCCTTCGCCTGCGCTCACGTGCCGTCCTTTCCAAACGTTTTTTCCGCGGACGGGTAGATCAAACCGAAACGTCTAGAGGGACTGGAGATCGACCTTCCCTCGTCGTCTCGGACCGCCCGCATCGCCAGTCTGACGCGAAAACACACGACGTACGACGTCTGGTCCATCGGCGACGACGACCACGACGACACAGAGGTGGCAGGCGGTGACGAACTCCGAGGACTCTCCTGTTTACTCCCCCGCAAGAGCAAAAAGGGCAGATTATACGTCGGTGAATGGCATCGTCTCTGCACGTGCCTCTTTTCGCTCACGTTGTACGCTCCCGTCAGCTCCGAAACCCATATCGCACCACGTCGTGGTATCTGCTCGGCCTTTGGTAGCGACGCCCGCGGAGCACCAGCCCGTCGTGTACCAGAATCCGCCACGTGCATCTTATCCAAAGGAAGTGCTCAAACATGCCTTCGTACCTTATGGCGCACGGTCTGAGCAGACCCAGTCGGAGGACTTGTCGATGGACGTGGACGTCATCGAGACCACGGTGGAAGAGCCTGCTGATGCAGCATCCCCGCTCAAAGATACACCGGCAAAGACCAAAGAAGCAAAAGGAAAGAAGCGTAGAGTCGAAGGAGACTCGCCCAAACCCAAAAAGTCGAAAAAGCATAAAGCAGACACGTAGATACTTTTTCATTGACATGTGCTCTCGTTTTCTGCCACACCCAATGTCATTAAGCTCGAGGTGGAAAATATCCCTTTCCATACCAGTTGAGCAGATAGTACAATGTAACGAGCAAGCATGAAGTTGCAAAGCAGAGTACACGTGAAAGTGAATGTGAGCCATGAACATGAAGAATAAGATTAAGGTCAAAACATAACGCGCCACATAGGACAATTATCCCACATCCATCTCGTCTCCCTGTGTAACATTCTGACGTGTAGTAGTCCGTGAGCCGTTATCGATACTGTTCGGCTGCAATGACCTCTGTGCGTCGTGTTCAACGGCCTCCTCCAATCCTTCGTAGATGCTCTTCTTAGGGAGACCCCAGATCCGACCCGAGCATGCCCGTTCCTTCTCGTCAAAGACACCCCCCACCGTCGTCACCCACTGCCGTCTCGTTTCGACCAACTGCTTCAACTGATCTGGTACCACCAAATGAAGATCGTCATCGGGGCCAAGACCAAGCGCAGAGGGCGGCGGTTTCGGTAACTCGGCAGAACCAACACCGCCATTCACGTTTCCGTTGACTTCGGGAACCTTTTTCTTCTTCTTTCCAAGTTTCGGGGCGTCCTTTTTCTGGAGTTTACTGTAAAGGGCGACGATGCTCTTGTCGAGGGAGTCTCGTAGTTCCAGGTATTCTTGATACCCGAGACGGTCTTTGGCAATGCTTGCCAAGCGCGCCTTCCGAGCCTTGTTCATGGCTACCACCGTTCGGAGTTCGCTTTGAGCATGACGGAGCGCTGTGGCGATCGGATCGTCTACTCTGGTGGAGTAATCGGGCTGCAAGAGTCTCGAGTCAGAGAAAAGGAAATTAAGAGGTTTTTATCCATATAATTTACCGGGGCCCCCAGCAAACCATGAAACCGCATCGTGTCTTGGATCCGATCCTCAAGATCAGCGACGTTCACCTTCTCTCGTCTAGCTGCAGCAGCCCCAGTACCGCCCGGTCGTCCCTCCATGGCATCCTCGGCTGCCTTGACACCCTTCCATGACGCGGCAGCATCCTGGATGGGAAGTAGGGCACTGATCAGTCGTTCCGTGAGTGGACCATGACTTCGCCCTTCAGCCGAAAGATCAGATTCCATGAGTGTCGAAGGATCCCATTTCGGGAGAGGTAAACCATCGGCCGTTCGGTGAGGTGCGAGTCCGGGTAATGGCCCGCCGTAAAGTTCGGTATCCATTTCCTCCCACACGTCCAAATAATGGTGCCCGAGCTTGGGCATGATGTATGGTTCCACCTCGTCAGCTGTGAACTCGAGGAAGCCGATATCTTCTTCCTTGATGCCTCGTATCCAAGGTTCAATGCTCGTGTAGAACGTGTTGACGGGAATTTGTGACGGTTGTTTCTGTTTGCTGAAATCCTCTGTAACATCTGTTGGCTGACTGGGTCCAGGCACGGGTGCTGGGGGTATAGGAGGACGCGCGGGGAGCAGTTGCACGGGCGGCGGGATGGTGAAATCGGGCAAATGTGGTGGCTAAGGTTCTGTCAGTGTTGCTCTCAATCATGGACACACGAGACTCACCTTGGCGTGATTTGACGCAGAACCTACGACCTTGGCTTTGGGTGGTAAAGCGGATGGGGCGTGGACCGTTGGCACTGTCTTGACAGCCTTTACACTGTCTGTGGAATTCGTGAGGCGATTCTGAATTTTAATTATCGGGAGTATTTACAGCGCACCTTCCAAATCGCTATCGTCCTCCCGCTTTCGCTTCTTCTTCTTTTGCTTCAGGTCAGCGGGTAGTCTGCGTCCGTGCTCATGAGCAGGTTAGAGTGAACTACGCTGACGAAGTACTTACGGTCGACGAGGATCCTGTGACGCCTTGGTAGATGACAGGGCTGATGTCGGCAATGATGGGGGGCGGGCCTTGACGGAGCCATTAATTGCAGTGGTGGAATAGACTTGTTCATCTGCGTCCAAGAGCGGTGTGACTGCGATGGTCAAGGCATTCGGGAGGAAATGACCGATGCCACCAGAGATATTGCGTCACGTTGGCATACGACACGAAACAAGGCGGCGCGTTGGCGCAGGACGCAATACGTATTTTTTTCGCGCGAATCCAACCGTTCCGTATGTAGAGAACAGATCAGACATGTAGTACGAAAAGACCGATAAGGCGAACAAGGAAAGTAGATGAGTACCATGGCGCGAAGGGGGTAAATTTAAAGACGTACAGCCGCGTTCTCGGTTAACCTTGTCGACTGCCTTTGCTTTGCCCTTTATTTTCTCCTTTGCTCGGCGCATGGACTCCTCGATCGTTTTGAGGTCATCACCTGCCTTCTTCGCGCGCTCGAGTGTCTTCTGACGGAGGAGCAGCAGCTCGGAATGGAGCAATTCGAGCTCGTCTATCGGTGGTACGGTCTCGGACTGGTTTTTGAAGAGCGAAGACCGAACGACGGAGGGGAGCGTATAAGGGACTAGCTTGGACGACATGGCAGCACCTCGGAGGACGGTGGGCACTGCGAACGTGGTAATTTGTGTTCGGAACGAGTGCTGGGACCGCGCGGGGAGGGAGGAGGAGGTCCGACGCGACACAGGGGAGCCGTTGAATGTCAGATTCGGAGTCGCTGCCAGGTGAGAACGAGCCAGGCCAGTCCTCCGTTTAGCGGTTGGATCATGAGCGTCAATTGGTTTGGTTGCTGATTATGTAATACATACATTCCCACACAGCGAGCTCATCGACAACGACGACGACGACGACGACGACGAGGATGGCACAGGACAGACCACCACCGCCTGACAAGCAGCCCTTTGTCATCGACGACGACATCGAGCTCGGAGACTTGCACAACACCCCCGAGCCACTCTCTCCCAAGGACGAACAGTACGACGATGACCTCGGAGACGACGGGAACACCGCAGCACTCTTGGGCGCAGAGGGGAGGACCAGAGGCACAGAGCGGTTGGACACGTCCGGGTGGAGACAAGTGAGCGGCATCGTCCTCGAGGTATGTGTCCTTGCCCAACGCAGTGAAACCGTAAATCGCGTGACGAGACAGCGTAGTGTGCACCGACTTTGCTACTCACTACCGTCAGCCTTTTATTCACCGGCGAGCTCTTGGACCACGTGTCGGTGAGTTCCACCCATGCACGGCCTTTCTGAAACGCACCAACACTCGTACAGCGTTGGAAAGCCATGAGGACAATTGGCGAGCTCATCGTGATAGTTCCTGTCATCATGAACCTCAAAGGCAATCTCGAAATGAATCTATCCGCACGGCTGGGGACCGCCGCCAATATAGGCGAACTCGACGAACCCAAACGTCGCCGCAAAATCATCCTTGGAAATCTCGCTCTCCTCCAAGTCCAGGCAACCGTGGTGGCTTGCGTAGCTGCTTCTGCGGCCATGCTTTTATCTATTTTTGTTCCGAATCCTCCACCCCCTGCATCCCCAGAGGGTGCAGGGCTCAACAGTACGATGCACCTCGTCGCGAGAGCAACCCACCCTGTGCCTATCAACACAGGACTGCCCAAGTCTGGACTCGTCGAGTAGGCCCTGAAACACTTCACTCTGTCCTCAACCTCACCCTTTGGTCAGATTTGTCATGGTCGCAGCATCCGCAATGCTCTCCGCCTGCATGGCAAGCATCATTCTTGGATCATTCATGTGCTTTCTCGTTGTACTATGTCGTCATTATGGGCGTGACCCAGGTTCGCACCACCGTTGCAGATTCTCCTCTTCTCAATCTCATTGGATATTCTCAGACAATATAGCCCCACCAGTCGCTTCCTTTCTTGGGGATTTGGTGACGTTGTCCCTCCTGGGTGCCATCAGCTCCTTTTTGATCAATTATG
>QGOI01000343.1:0-28122 GCA_003313885.1 Boletus sp. MG55 | reverse complement strand
GCTGCAGTCGACGCGGATTCGAAACGCTATTCAGAGGGTACGTGCGTTCAAATGTTCTTTTGATGTCAGGGTTGACGAAGGCTATTTTTCTAGGAGATTGATTTAGGCGGAAAGAGGTTGTCCATCAATGCCGTCTTTGAACATCCTTCCATCACCAAGTATGTAGGTATTTTGCTCGCCGTGATAGTCGCTCACTCTGCTTCCTTTGCAAGGTTGGCAAAGCTGATCATCTTGCTCTCCTCTGGCAAAGACACCGACGCATTGCAGACCAGCCCTCAAGAGATCATGCTCGAGTTGGTCGACAAATACAGTCACTTCACGTACCCACCCAAAGAGCACACCAACGAGACGAACGGCCATGCCACTGGCACCTCTGGAAAAGTGGTGTGTATGCGACCTCTTCAACAAATATTGACCCACGGCGTGTTCACCCTTTCCATCATTGTTTCGTTAGGTCGTCTTGACGGGCGCCACAGGTTCCCTCGGGTCCTACATCCTCGACGAGCTCCTCGCAGACCCAGCTGTAGAGACTGTGTACTGTCTCTGTCGTGCCAAGGACGACGCGGACGCGGCGGACCGACTCGCAGCGTCGATCAAGACCCGAAAGCTCTCGACGCGGTTCTCGAATGGAGCAAACGACCGCGTCGTGGCGCTCGCGGCAGACTTGCCTGCGGTCCAGATGGGTCTCGACCGAGAACGTTACCGCGAGATCGCGAACCGAGCGACGGTGATCGTCCACGTACGTTTTTCTCGTGTTGTGTATGTATCGTCCTGCCTCACCTCGTTCTCGTTCCTCCAGAACGCCTGGGCGGTCAACTTCAATCTGGGTATCTCGAGGTATGTATATGCGCGCGCGCACTTCGTCGCCCATGTTGCGTTGCTCACCCCCTGACGCAGTTTCGAGACGCACATTCGGGGAGCGGTGAATCTGATGCAGCTCGCGCTCTCCTCGCCACGCGCTCAGCCTGTCAAGTTCTTCTTTGCCTCGTCCGTGAGTGCAGTGGCGAATTGGCCTGGCCCAGGATTGGTGCCCGAGGCGGTGACGGATAATCCGGCAATCGCACAGGAGATGGGATAGTACGTCTTTTTTTGCCTGCGTGGAATGCGCACGTACTAGACTTGACTGTTTTTTTTCTTTGCGTTCGTGTGCTGCTATTTCAAGTGCTCAATCAAAGTGGGTCACAGAGAAACTCTGTCAGATTGCAGCCCGTACGACGCCGTTGCACACAGCAGTCCTACGTACGTCCCACAGAAAAAAAGAAATGACGACGTCGCCTCATGGGTCATACTCCTCACAGGCATCGGTCAGATGGTAGGCGATACGACCAACGGGATCTGGAACGAGTCCGAAGGGATTTCGCTCATCATCAAGGTCAGTCGCTCGATCTCGCTTTCATGCCGTTCTAACCCGACGACAGTGTGCAGACACGATCGGCGTCCTTCCCGAACTCGACGAACACGTCTCGTGGCTCCCCGTCGACTACGCTGCCAAGAGCATCGTCGAGCTCGTCGAGCTCCCCTCCACTGACTGCCCCGTCTACCACGTCCTCCACCCGATCCGCATCCCCTGGTCCTCCGTCCTCGCCGCCCTCCAAGCCGCGCGTTTGTCCTTCAAGTCGCTCCCACGGCACGACTGGCTCAAGGCCCTCCGCGCGAGCGACCCCGACGAACGCCGCAACCCGAGTCGTAAGTTATTGGCGTTTTATGAAGGCAAGTACGGTGCTGGGGAAGAGAGAACGAGGGCGGGATTGTGTGTGGAGAAGACGGTTGCTGTGAGTCAGTGGTTGAGGGAGGCGCCGGTGGTCGGGGAGGAGTTGGTGGCCAAGTGGGTTGGGGCCTGGAGGGAAAGCGGGTTTTTGCCAAAGGTGTGAGTGTTGAGTGGGGGGGAGAGGATTGTTCAATAGTTGTTCACGACTTGGTTCTATAACGCGTCGTGTGACGGTGATTATGGATGGAAGTTGCACTGACCAAAACTACATTACTATCGTCGAACAAATACCCATCCCAAACAGTCTACAGAAGGGCACGGCTTGTTTCAGCACCATCGCGCTGTACATACATCAGAGCAACAGCGTGACACTGTACCCTGCCAGTCCCAGCACTATCAAAATCGGTCAACAACGCACTACACCCAAGATACAACACGCTACTCACGGTATCCCGTCAGCTTCTCCAACGGCGTATGAAAATACACGCTCGTCGTCCCGAGCGCAAACAACCAAACACCCACGAGACCCACCGTCGCATACACCGCCCATTTATGCATCCGCGGGCTCGGCAGCGACGCAGTACGCACGCTCGGCCCCACCTGATCCGCCAAAAACAAGACGGACATGGTCAACAAAAACACGTGTCCCGACACGTCATGCCCCCTACGCAGCCTCGGCACCGTACTCCACGTGGGCACCTCGGGCAGCACCCACGGGGCCGCAAACAAGCTCGGGTGCGTGTATGGCGAGAGCGTGGCCTTGGTGAAGCAGTAGTCGAGCGGGACGGCAAAGGAGGCCCCGGATGGGAGGGCGACGGTGCATTCGCCCCCCGAGAGCGCGATAAACCGTTCGATCAGGGCGGGACCAAAGAACCAGCTCGTGAACGCGAGCCAGGCGAGGGAGGCGAGCGTCCATTGGAACACGCGCCGGAGCGTTTGGATGCGCCGCGGGCTGGTGAGCCAGAGGAAGAGGAAGGCGAAGGAGGTCCAGCCCCAGGCGCGTTTGATGAACCAGACGTTGAGGAGGTTGGACTTGTTAGCAAAGTAGTCGGTTTTGTGGAGAGGGTGGGGGAGGTGGGTGAGGAGGGGGTCGGAGGTGTTGAGGTAGGTGTTGTTCTTGACGGAGTAGACGGTACCGAGGAAGAGGACGAGCGTGAGAGCTATGAAGGTTGCTTGTCGGGCATTGATGCTGATGGACATGATCAAAGAGTGAGACAGAACACGCGTCGGACCGCCGTCGGTGCTTCACCTCAATTGCACGTGATCTGGACCGCCATTCTGATACTAATACTCAAGCGGTGAATGAAAACGAAATCCAATAGAGTCGTATCCGCCATCCAGCGCGTCAATGTCGGTGATCCAGCTGAACGATATCCAGCTCCAACTTGGCCCCAAGTTGGTGTATGATCGTGAACCGGGTTGTCGATCTTGCCTGTCCGAAATGTCGACATACGGTTTCATTGCGCCTTGTTAATAGACGGTGGCAGAACGCATTAGAGACCATCGTGCGTTCAATCGTACGAGATGGCACTGGCATACGCGTTGGTAAGATCTACTTCCAACAGTTCGACATAGACTCGTAGCTAACTATAGGATCATACATATCCGAATCCGAATCGCAAAAATCACTGATGTCTTGTAAAGGAACCGCAGCAGAGTTAGAGAGACTTCTAGAAATGTGGTATCAGGGACGTCCAGCAAACTACGCTATATACGCCAGGATCGACAGACCGCAGGCTCAGCAACATGAGGAGCCCGATGAGCGAACGGAATATGACATAGGGAAAGAAAGCCAGAATTACTAAGGACCGGAGTACCGATATACACAATGGAGTCACTTTCCTATCCGTTGCGCGTGTAATCCATACACAGTAAAGCAACTGAAGAGCGCCAAGCAGAAAGGCGCCTAGCATTCCAAGGGTGGCCATGCGCCAGAACAGTTTCTCTATGCGCGACGGAAAGAAAAAATTCCAAGCAATGAGATGGACCGCACCAAAAATTAATCCCACCGGAATGGCCGGTGTGATTCTTTTGAGACTGCATTCCCAGTCCCAGTCCAGTTGACCGTCATCCTTAATTGTGATCTCTGACGAATAACCGCCAAGGGTGGGTACACGGTGCTCTTCGATGGAAGCCTCTGAAATCGTCCCTAATCCCATAAGGTCAAGGAGTGGCTGAGCTGCTTTCATCAAGTAGAAAGTCAATGGTGATACGTCTCGACGATCTGAACATGCTGCCAACATATCCATGGTAGTTTTGGACCGACTGTACGTGCAAGCTGGTAAGAGTTTTGATCTTAATGTATAGTTCATTAATTTAAATACCTGTATGTCGTCTCTCCAGGCGGACTCGACCCCTTCCAGTAGACTGCAACCGGGCACCCCACATCCTTGGGTTTGTACCACCAGATCATAGCAGTGATACAACTAAGAATAGCAATGGCCAGCGTGTCCACTTCCAGTTGTGTCGTTGGCAGTCTGCTGTAAGCTCGAGCACCGAGCTGGAGGATGAACCATGCCACTTGTAGGAATGCGATTCCCTTGGATAGCCAATCGTTCTTGCTCCTGTCATCTATCTCCTTCTCTGATATCATCGTTACACGAATGAGGTCCCTCTCGATGAAATCAAGAAGTTCAACAGGGGTGAGAGGGGCATGTGCTTCATGCGTGTACGGCCTCTCAGGCTTGTTGACGAATAGCATGAAGCCGCCCATCCACGCGAAGAAAGCATGTTTTATAGTCCAACGACGATATTCTGGTGCCGGATCTGCAGGTGGGCGAATCTGCTCGTGGACGAACCGGCCGAGAAGCATGGCCAAGTCGGACCACACTGCTGTAATAGATTCGTACAACTAATGGGAGTCAACTCAGTAGCAAGGCAGGATTGACCGATGAAAGCTTACTCCAGTAGCACCACAATTGTCATCAATATGCAGTTTCTTTTCATCACCTTCAAGCGGGGCGTCACGGGCAACAAGGTAGGGTTCAGACCCATATCTTGTCCGCAGCTCAATCGTTGCATTCTGCGAGTAAAGAGCTTCCTCGAATTTTTGGTGTGTTTTATAAGCGTCAAGAAGCTGGTGCAAAGCCCAGACCAAAACCATTTCTGGGCCCGACAGGGTGAGGATCATGACCCATAAGCGGCGAAGCCCAACAATATGTGCACGTTCATTCAGACCTGGGATGTTGAGGTGTATTGCTGTCCAAGCGCAAGCGAAGAGCGTCGTGGCGCAGCTCAGGACGATGCCGGGCAAGGTCCTTGTTTGAGTGCATGTCGACGAAACTTTGGATGTAAATTCTGCGAGAAATATGTTGGAGCTAACGTTCGTGTGCGGAATGTACGAGAAGGGAACCATTCAAGCGACAGGGTGGTGGATAAGATGGGGGTCTGCCCAGTGCACGAAATCATCGTCTATCATTTGAACCTCGGTTCCATGAGTTGCTCGACGTCATAGGGAAGGTTCCGAGACAGCAAACACGTTGTCGAAGATAGAATATGATATCAGCGGCCACACAGACAGCAGGACACATCGTTTTCATAATAACCTCATGGAAGCTTCTTTGTATCAGCAAAACACCCGTAGCACTGACGAGATACCTACCCCTACGTGACTCAGGCCGACCTAGTATGTGAGTGCAGTGCAAATTTGATTGCGGCCGTTGTACGTACGTGCTGTAGATTGTGACTGATAAAGTCACACTGGCAGGGACCAGTCCTTTTGGCAACACCTTGGACAGACCCGTTGCGCAACGAGGACTTTTCATCACCCCTGTCTCCGACGGAAGCGCGAACGAGCCATCTTGAAAGCATTCGTGGGCCCCTGAAGTGCTTGGCTACGCCAGCAATGAAACCATCTACGAACCGATCCTCGACCACAATGCCTCCAATGAATCGGAAAAGATCGTTGAAAGATTCCTAAGGGAAATACAAGACTATCAGCTCGATGATCCCTTTAATGTTCTCCCAAGGTGCGTAAGGAACTGTTCGTGTAGCTTCCAGGTGATAGGTGCAGAAAGTCAGTCCGCTAACACGCTGTGGGGATGAGTCTAATTCGCTTGAAATTCCATACATCTAGCCGATCTGCACACAAACGTTTTCGTCACAGAAGAATTTTTGAAAGTTTCACCCCGTTTGGTCCAGGGTTCAGACTGCAAAATGCGTCATGCGGCGATAAATCAACGAAAAAGGAAATTTAGGGTCCCTTCCTTTTTTTAAACAGGGATTGCCAGTGGCAGGCTGAGAGGGGCCAGGGCCGAGTGACTAATTAGCCACCTTGCTCCGAGTGGCAGACTGAATTGATGATCATGAATGACTTACTGTAAAGCCACAACTTCTGAGTCAATGCGATTCGAAAAGGGTTACTTAATAAACACGTGTCCCGACACGTCATGCCCTGCGCAGCCTCGGCACCGTATTATAATACTCCACGTGGGCACCTCGGGCAGCACTCACGGGGCCGCAAACAAGCTCGGGTGCGTGTATGGCGAGAGCGTGGATTTGGTGAAGCAGTAGTCGAGCGGGACGGCAAAGGAGGCCCCGGACGGGAGGGCGACGGTGCATTCACCCCCAGAGAGCGCGATAAACTGTTCGATGAGGGCGGGACCAAAGAACCAGCTCATGAACGCGAGCCAGGCGAGGGAGGCGAGTGTCCATTGGAACACGCGCCGAAGTGTTTGGATGCGCCGCGGGCTGGTGAGCCAGAGGAAGAGAAATGCGAAGGATGTCCAGCCCCAGGCGCGTTTGATGAACAAGACGTTGAGGAGGTTGGACTTGTTGGCAAAGTAGTCGGTTTTGTGGAGAGGGTGGAGGAGGTGGGTGAGAACGGGGTCGTGCACTCAATCGTACGAGGTGCATACGCATTGGTAAGATCTACTTCCAACAGTCCAACATAGACTCGTAACTAACTATAGGGTCATAAATATCCGAATCTGAGTCGGAAGTGCGCAAAAGTCACTGATGAGACTCATAAAGGAACTGCAGCAGAGATATGTGAGTTGGAGAGACTTCTACAAATGTAGTATCAGAGACGTCCAGCAAACTGCATCATATACGCCAGGATCAGCAGAGCGCAGGCTCAGGAACATGAGGACCATGATGAGCGAGCGGAATAGGGCACAAGGAACGGCACCCAGGATTACTGAGGCCGGGACTAGTGACATATATTCTGCAGTCACTTTCCCGTTTTCTTTGCGTGCAAGCCATGCACAGTAAAGGAGGAGAAGAGCGCCAAGAAAAAAAAAGTCTAGCATTCCAAGGGTGGCCATGCGCCATAGCAGTTGCTCTGCGTGCGACGGAAAGAAGAAATCCCATGCAATGAGATGGATCCCAACAAAAATTATTGCCACCGGATAGTAGTCTGGTGACCAGACCGTCAAATGAGGTCTATCGACGGCTTGCCTCGTTTGACGGTCTGGTCACCAGACTAACCGGATAGGCTGGTATGCTTCTTGTGAAGCTGCGTCTCCAGTCCCAGTACAGTTTACCATCATGCCTAATATCGGCCGTCGACGAGTAACCGCCAAAGGTGGGTACTCGGTGCTCTCTAACGGAAGCCTCCGGAATCGACCCTAATCCGACGAGGTCAAGGAATGGCTGAGCTGCTTTGTTCAAATGTAAGGTCAACGGTGATACGCCTCGACCACCTAAGCCTGCTATCGCCATCTCCGTGATAGTTTTCGACTGACTATACGTCTGGTAAGAGCCGAAATCTCGGATAGTTCGTTCATTTAAATACCTGTATGTCATCTCAAGCGGACTCAACCCCTTCCAGTAGACTGCAATCGGGCATCCCACATCCTTGGGTTTGTACCACCAGATTATAGATGTCATACAACTAAGAACAGAAATGGCCAGCGTGTCCACTTCCAGTAGCGTCGTTGGCATTCTGCTGCCAGCTCGGGCGCCGAGCTGGAGGATGAACCATACCACTTGTAGGAATGCGATTCCCTTGGATAGCCAGTCGTTCTTGCTCCTGTCATCTATCTCCTTCTCCGATATCATCGTTACACAAATGAGGTCCATCTTGATGAAATCAAGAAGTTCATCAGGGGTGAGAGGGTCCAACGGCGATATTCCGGTCCCGGATCTGAAGGGGAAATCTGCTCGTGGACGAATCCGCCGAGAAACCTGGCCAAGTTGGAGCACGACGCTGCAATAGATTCGTACAACTAGTGGGAGCCAACTCAGCAGCAAGGCAGGATCAACTGATGAAAGCTTACTCCAGGAACACCACAATCGTCATCAATATCCAGTTTCTTTTAATCATCTTCAAGTGGGGCGCCACGGCCAACAAGGTAAGTGAAGAGCTTTCTTGAAATTTTGATGTGTTGCACGAGCGTCAAGAAGCTTGTGCAAAGCCCAGATCACGATTAGCTCCGAGCCCCTCAGGGCGAAGATCATGATCCATAAGCGGCGAAGCGCAACAACATGTGCACGTTCATTCGGACCTGGGATGTTGGGATGTATTGCTGTCCAAGTGCAAGCGAAGAGCGTCGTGACGCAGCTCAGGATGATGCCAGACAAGGTCCTTGATTGAGTGCATGTCGACAAAGTTTTGGACGTAAATTCTGCAAGAAATGAGTTGGAGCTAACGTTCGTGTGCGGAATGTACGATAAGGGACTCATTCGAGCAACAGGGTAGTGGGATAGGGTGGGGGTTTATCTAGGACGCGAAATCATTGTCTAACCTTTGGACCTCAGTTCCGAGTCCACGCGGCATAGGGAAGGTTCCGACACAGCAAATACGTTGTCGAAGATAGAATCTGATTAGTACGCGGCCCTTCACAGATAACAGGACACATTTTTTTCATAATAGCGTCATGGAAGCTTCTTTGTATAGGAAAACGACCATGGCACGAGATACCTACGCCTATGTGAGCGCAGCACAAATTTGATCGCTAGCCATCAATTGTACGTGCGTGCCGTAGATTGTGACTAATATAGTCAAGGATCAATCCTCGTGACAACACCTTGGGCAGACCCGTTGCAACGAGGACTTTTCATCACCCCTGACGCAAGGCTATCTCCGACGGAAGTGCGAATGAGCGTCTTGACAGCGCTCGTGCTAAAGTGCTTGGCTATGCCAGCAATGAAACCATCCATGAACCGATCCTCGACTGCAGCGCCTCTAAAGAGCTGGAAAGGATCATTGAAAGATTCCTGAGGGAAATACAAGACGATCGGCTCGATGATCCCTTTGATGTTCTCCCGAGGTGCGTAAATAACCTGGCTCTTCCTGCCACTGCTGGAGAGGTTGAGGCAATATACTAGGCATAACGCATTTTGCAGAATCTAAACGGGGTGGCAATTTCTTCTGTAACACGGGGTTTGTCTGCAGATAGACTAGATGTATCATGATGAAGACATCCCGCGTTAGCCACCTGAGGTACCGTTTCTCTACCTATATTCGGTGACCTACTAGGAAGCTACTCAGTATATCATGTGATTCATATCCCCGATCGGACTCATCGGAGACGTGGGCATTGCAATCCGCACCTCATCTTTTTGGATGCTCTGGTACAACCTGGGGCAAGGTTTCGTAAGCCAGCTTCAGGGATGTCTTGGCCTTCGCAATGGGGGTTGATTCGCTGTAGTCGACGCGGATTCGAAACGCTATTCAGAGGGTGCGTGCGTTTATGCTCGTTTAAATTTTATTTTGATGTCGGGGTTGACGAAGGCTGTTTTTCTAGGAGATTGATTTAGGCGGAAAGAGGTTGTCCATCAATACCATCTTTAAACATCCTTCCATCCGAGTCACCAAGTACGTAGGTATCTTGCTCTCCGTGATAGTCGCTCACTCTGCTTCCTTTGCAGGGTTGGCAAAGCTGATCATCTTGCCCTCCTCTGGCAAGGACACCGACGCATTGCAGACCAGCCCCCAAGAGATCATGCTCGAGTTGGTCGACAAATACAGTCACTTTACGTACCCACCAAAAGAGCACACCAACGAGACGAACGGCCATACCGCTGGCACCTCTGCCAGTGGAAAACTGGTGTGCATGCAACCTCTCCAACATTGATCCACGGCGTGTTCACCCTTTCCGTCATTCTCTCGTTAGGTCGTCTTGACGGGCGCCACAGGTTCCCTCGGGTCCTACATCCTCGACGAGCTCCTCGCAGACCCAGCTGTGGAGACCGTGTACTGTCTCTGTCGTGCCAAGGACGACGCGGACGTGTCGTGGCGCTCGCGGCAGACTTACCTGCGGTCCAGGTGGGTCTTGACCAAGAACGTTACCATGAGATCGCGAGCCGAGCGACGGTGATCGTCCACGTACGTATCTCTTGTGCTGTGTATGCATCGTCCTGCCTCGCCTCGTTCTCGTTCCTCCAGAACGCCTGCGCAGTCAACTTCAATCTGGGCATCTCGAGGTACGTATATGCGCGCTACGATGCCATCATCGTCGCTCGTGTTGCATTGCTCACCCCGTGACGCAGTTTCGAGGCGCACATTCGGGGGGCGGTGAATCTGATGCAGCTCGCGCTCTCCTCACCACGCTCTCAGCCTGTCAAATTCTTCTTTGCCTCGTCCGTGAGTGCAGTGGCGAATTGGCTTGGCCCAGGATTGGTGCCCGAGGCGGTGACGGGTAACCCGGCAATCGCACACGAGAACCGGGATAGTAAGTCTTTTTGTTTGTTTTTTTGCCTGCGTGGAATGCGCAGGTACTAGACTCTGACTGTTTTTTTTTCTTTGCGTTCGTGTGCTGCTATACCAAGTGCTCAATCAAAGTGGGTCACGGAGAAACTCTGTCAGATTGCAGCACGTACGACGCCGTTGCACACAGCGGTCCTACGTACGTCCCACAGAAAAAAAAAATGATGACATCGTCTCATGAGTCATACTCCTCACAGGCATCGGTCAGATGGTAGGCGATACGACCAACGGGATCTGGAACGAATCCGAAGGGATTTCGCTCATCATCAAGGTCAGTCTCGCTTGCCATTCCCTCGTGGCTGTCTCTTGTTCTAACCCGACAACAGTGTGCGGACACGATCGGCCTCCTTCCCGAACTCGACGAACAAGTCTCATGGCTCCCCGTCGACTACGCCGCCAAGAGCATCGTCGAGCTTCTCGAGCTCCCCTCCATCGACTGCCCCGTCTACCACGTCCTCCACCCGATCCGCATCCCCTGGTCCTCCGTCCTCGCCGCCCTCCAAGCCACACGTTTGTCCTTCAAGCCGCTCCCACGGCACGACTGACTCAAAGCCCTCCGCGCGAGCGACTCCGACGAACGCCGCAACCCGAGTCGCAAGTTGTTGGCGTTTTATGAAGGCAAGTACGGTGCTGGGGAAGAGAGAACGAGGGCGGGGTTGTGTGTGGAGAAGACGGTGCCGGTGAGTCGGTGATTGAGGGAGGCACCGGTGGTTGGGGAGGAGTTGGTGGCCAAGTGGGTTGGGGCCTGGAGGGAAAGCGGGTTTTTGCCAAAGGTGTGAGTGTTGAGTGGGGGGGAGAAGTTTGTAGTTGTTCACGACTTGGTTCTATAACGCGTCGTGTGATGGTGATTATGGATGGAAGTTGCACTTACCAAAATTACATTACTATCGTCGAACATATACCCGTTCCAAACGGTCTACAGAAGGACACGAGCTTGTTTCAGCACCATCGCGCTGTACATACATCAGAGCAACAGCGTTAAATTGTACCCTGCCAGTCCCAGCACTATCAAAATGGGTCAACAACGCACCACACCAAAAATGCAAACACGCCAAGTACTCACGGTATCCCGTCAGCTTCTCCAACGGCGTATGGAAATACACGCTCGTCGTCCCGAGCGCAAACAACCAAACAGCCACGAGACTCACCGTCCCATACACCGCCCATTTATGCATCCGCGGGCTCGGCAGCGACGCAATATGGCACGCTCGGCCCCACCTGATCCGCCAAAAACAAGACAGACATGGTCAACAAAAACACGTGCCCCGACACGTCATGCCCCCTGCGCAGTCTCGGCACCGTACTCCACGTGGGCACCTCGGGCAGCACCCACGGGGCCGCAAACAAACTCGGATGCGTGTATGGCGAGAGCGTGGCCTTGGCGAAGCAGTAGTCGAGCGGGACGGCAAAGGAGGCCCCGGACGGGAGGGCGACGGTGCATTCACCCCCCGAGAGCGCGATGAACCGTTCGATCAGGGCGGGGCTAAAGAACCAGCTCGTGAACGCGAGCCAGGCGAGGGAGGCGAGCGTCCATTGGAACACGCGCCGGAGCGTTTGGGTGCGCCGTGGACTGGTGAGCCAGAGGAAGAGAAATGCGAAGGATGTCCAGCCCCAGGCGCATTTGATGAACCAGATGTTGAGGAGGTTGGACTTGTTGGCAAAGTAGTCTCGGTGTGGGAGGTGGGTGAGGAGGGGGTCGGAAGTGTTGAGGTAGGTGTTGTTCTTGACGGAGTAGACGGTACCGAGGAAGAGGACGAGTGTGAGAGCTATGAAGGTTGCTTGTCGGGTATTGATGCTGATGGACATGTTCAAAGAGTGAGACAGAACACCAACGCAGGCTTCACCTCAATTGCACGTGATCCGGACCGCCAATCCGGTGCTAGTGCTAACCTAGACGCCCAATCTGTCCAGCGGGTCAGTGTCGATGGTCCAACTGAACGACAGGCTCCAACTCCGACTTGCCTCTAAGTCGGGTTGTCGATCTTGCCTGTTCGGCATATCGCGATACGGTTCCACAGCGCCTTGGACGGCGGCAGAACACATTAGAGGACATCATGCGCTCTATCATACTGAGGTGCATACGCGTTGGTAAGATCTACTTCCAACAATTCAACATGAACTCGTAACTAACTATAGAATCACATCCAAGTCGCAAGTGTGCAAAAAGTCTCGTAAAGGAACTGTAGCAGAGACACGTGAGTTAGAGAGACTTCTTAGACTTCTAGAAATGTGGTATCAGAGTTGTCCAGCAAACTGCATCGTATACGCCAGGATCAACAGACCGCAGGCTCAGAAACATGAGGACCGCGATGAGCAAACGGAATAGGATATAGGGAAAGACAGCCAGAATTATAAAGGACCTGAGTACCGATAAACACCCTGGAGTCACTTTCCCCTGCGCTGCGCGTGTAAGCCATACACAGTAAAGCAACTGAAGAGTGGCAAGCAGAAAGGCGCTTAGCATTCCAATGGTGGCCATCTGCCATAACAGTTTCTCTGTGTGTGTTGGAAGGAGAAAGACCCATGGAATGAGATGGATCACTAAAAAAAGTAATCCCACCGGAATGGCCAGTGTGGTTATTTTGAGGCTGCGTTTCCAGTCCCAGGACAGTTCTCCATCTTGCGTTAAACTGACCTCTGGAAAATAACCGCCGAGGGTGGGTACGTGGTGCTCTCTGACGGAAGCCTCCGATATCACCCCTACTCCCAGAAGGTTAAGGAGTGGTTTAGCTGCTTCCCCCAAGAATATGTGAAATGATGATACGTCCAAACTATCTAAGCTTGCTGTCAGCATCTGTGTGATAGTTTTCGACTGACTGTACGTGAAAGCTGGTAAGAGCCTTGATCTTAATGGATAGTTCATTCATTTAAATACCTGTATGTCATCTCTCCACTGGCAGGCGGACTCGACCCCTTCCAGTAGACTGCAACAGGGCACCCCACATCCTTGGGTTTGTACCACCAGATCATAGATGTGATACAACTGAGAACAGAAATGGCCAGCGTGCCCACTTCCAGTTCCGTCGTTGGCAGTCTCGTGCAACCTCGGGCACCGAGCTGGAGGATGAACCATGCTACTTGTAGGAATGCGATTCCTTTGGATAGCCAGTCGTTCTTGCTCCTGTCATCTATCTCCTTCTCAGACATCATCGTTAGATGAATGAGGTTCATCTCGATGAATTTAAGGAGTTCATCAGGGGTGAGAGGGGCATATGCCTTGCGCGTGTACGGCCCCTCGTTGATGAAAAGCATGAATCCACCCATCCATGCGAAGAAAGCATGTTTCATGGTCCAACGTCGACATTCTGGTCCCAGATCTGAAGGGGGAATCTGGTTGTGGACGAATCCGCCGAGAAACCTGGCCATGTTGGACCACAACGCTCCAATAGATTCATACAACTAATGCGAGTCAACTCAGTAGCGAGGCAGGATCAACAGATTTGAAAGCTTACTCCAGAAACACCGCAATTATCATCAATATCCAATTTCTTTTCATCGCCTTCAAGTGGGGCGCCACGGCCAGCAAGGTAAGGTTCAGACCCATATTTTATCCGCAGCTCAATGGTCCCGTCCTGAAGAGCGTGCTCGAACTTTCGAAGTGTTGCATGAGCATCAAGAAGCTGATGCAAAGCCCAGACTACGATTAGTTCCGGGAACCACAGGGTGATGACCATGACCCAAAAGTGGCGAAGCCCAACAACATGTGCACGTTCATTCGGACCTGGGATGTTGAGGTGTATTGCCGTCCAAGTGCAAGCGAAGAGTGTCGCGACGCAGCTCACGACGATGCCAGATAAGGACCTTGTTTGAGTACATGTCGACGAAAATTTGGACGTAAATTCTGCAAGAGATATGTTGGAGCTAATGTTCGTGTGCGAAATGTACGAGAAGGGACTCATTCAAGCAACAGGGTGGTGGATAAGGTGGGAGTTCGTCTAGGGCACGAAACCATCGTCTATCATTTGAACCTCGGTTCCACGAGTTGCTTGACGTCATACTAGGGAAGGTTGGGAGACAGCAAACACGTTGTCGAAGATAGAATATGATATACGCGGCTGCACAGACGGTAATTGTTTTCATAATAACGTCATGGAAGCTTCTTTGTGTGAGCAAAACAGGCTGCCATAGCACGAGATACGCCTATGTCAGTGCAGTGCAAATTTGATCGCCAGCCGTTGTACGTACTGCAGATTGTGACTGATAAAGTCAGGGATCAGTCCTTTTGGCCACACCTTGGGCAGACCCGTTGCCCAACGAGGACTTTTCATCACCCCTGACGCGAGGCTGTCTCCGACGGAAGTGCGAATGGGCGTCTTGACAGCACTCATCCTAAAGTGCTTGGCTATGCCAGCAATGAAACCATCCATGAACCGATCCTCGACTGCAGCGCCTCCAAAGAGCTGGAAAGGATCATTGAAAGATTCCTGAGGGAAATACAAGACAATCGGCTCGATGATCCCCTTGATGTTCTCCCGAGGTGCGTAAATAACCTGGCTCTTCCTGCCACTGCTGGAGAGGTTGAGGCGATATACTAGGCATAACGCATTTTGCAGAATCTAAACGGGGTGGCAATTTCTTCTGTAACACGGGGTTTGTCTGCAGAGAGACTAGATGTATGAAGACATCCCGCGTTAGCCACCTGAGGTACCGTTTCTCTACCTATATTCGGTGACCTAGAAGCTACTCAGTATATCATGTGATTCATATCCCCGATCGGACTCATCGGAGACGTGGACATTACAATCCGCACCTCATCTTTTTGGATGCTCTGGTACAACCTGGGGCAAAGTTTCGTAAGTCAGCTTCAGGGATGTCTTGGCCTTCGCGATGGGGGCGACGAGTACCTCGTTGTCCTTGTTGTTGACAGGCTAACCATCACAGATGTCCTTTCCGGTGCGTCCTTCTTTCCGCCTTTTTATGACTCCAGGACAGATCAGGGACCAATTTCCCCCATAAAACCGAATCTTGCGTGGAAGGAGAAACTCCTGTAAAGTCCAACATCTAGTGAACCATGGCTCTAACATGAAATCCTCCAGTGTCGATAAATTTTCGAGGTGAAGAATGCATATACCCGCCACCGAGTACCAAATAGCCCCAGATAGGATGGCCACTTCGAGCTCCGAGCTCCTCTCCCAACATGTGACTGTCCAGACATACTCACAACTGTAATCAGTTTGGGCTTTCTCGCAAAATCTGAGGAGTTTCTGGTATCCTGGTACACTCGGAGCAGACCGTCTACTGACTTGAAGCCTCTTATTGGGAAGTTCGTAAAATTTAGGTTCACCGTTATCCTATCGGTGGAGAAAGACAGTGAAGCTGATGTTCGATCAAATGTACTCGGTCTTTGCAGCAAAATGTCAGGATCCCCTGGGAGTATGACCTAGCCCGCAGACTTACCAAAGGAGCGAGGACTTCTGAGTCCATCACTGAAACGCCCGACTCTCTGACCTCCTCATCTTGTTCAAGCAACAGTTTTGCAAGGTGCAAATCCGGGAGGAGCCGATCTGTAGCTTGGATGACCCCCGTACCTTGTTCCGCTTGACGAGTGTCATGTCCGTGACACAGAGAAAATGAATTGGAAGGGTGTTGAAGACTTAGGTTTCAAAGGTGGTCTGAGCCAAGGTCTCGCTTTGAGTGAGGCTGAGTTGCAGGATGGGCAGGGTTGTTGTTGGAAGTGTGGCGTTGGGGCGAAGACTTGCTTTGAGTGATCCTGCTTGCGGGGCTGCTGCGTCCGCGACGACTGCATGGGCATACCCCATGATCTGATGTGCTATTCATCGTTGTAGAGGACTGGCGTTGTGAAAGGTGTGGTGCGGTGTCAGGACTGGGATCCTGGGGGAGAGGGTTGACACGGTGCCTGGACGAGCCAAGGGCCTGTGGTGGGGTTGTGTGTAGGCGGGGTGTAGTACTATACGGGTCGTCGTCGTCGGGGTAATCACTTCTCGACGTGAGTCTGGTTTGATTCCAGTGTGGTCAAGGATAGTGGTTGGCTACGGTATAGCAAGGCTCAGTCGTGGCCATTCAAACATCATACCTTCGAGGCTCTACTTCGAGACACGAGTCGGTTGTTCATAATAGAGGTGATATGAGTTGGTGTTTGATATCAACGTGACTCGAAAGAAGATGGACCACACCTTCGCCGCGGCCGTATTACATCCGACCACCAGTACAAACACTAGAACTTCTGTCCCGGGCCTTTACACAAATGCCTATCCGTCCGACGAGCGCCACGTCCCTCCTGGACCCTTCCCTCACTAGTTGCTCATGTTGTGGCCTACTCGACGCTTCAGTATTCGAGACCTCCCCATTCCAATCTACTTCAAGTGTATCGCCTCGTTTTCCCGTCCTCGCGATTCGCGTCGGTCGTTGAACTGATGAGATATTCCCATCAAGCGCCATGGCTGCTCAGGCCACGTCCACCGCCATGTTAGACACTCTATCCTTGAACCAGCTCATCGCAGAAAGCGCCCGACTTCCAAATCTTGGATTCCGAGGGCGGATAAGGGGAGTATTTGAGGCAGAGGGTATATAAAGAGTTTGAAAAGGTAATTGAGGAGGTGGGGTCGGAGGGGGAGGTGGAGTCAAAGGGGTGGAAGGTGAGGGGGAAGCAAGGGTAGATCGACCGACCAATTGATGCTACTCGAAGACAATATGGACTTAATTGATTTCGGGCTCGATTCGCTGCAGTCGACGCGGATTCGAAACGCTATTCAGAGGGTGCGTCGCGTTCAAAATGTTCTTTTGATGTCAGGGTTGACGAAGGCTATTTTTCTAGGAGATTGATTCAGGCGAAAAGAGGTTGTCCATCAATGCCGTCTTTGAACATCCTTCCATCACCAAGTATGTGGGTATCTTGCTGACCGTGATAGTCACTCACTCTGCTTCCTTTGCAAGGTTGGCAAAGCTGATCATCTTGCTCTCCTCTGGCAAAGACACCGACGCATTGCAGACCAGCCCCCAAGAGATCATGCTCGAGTTGATCGACAAATGCAGTCACTTTACGTACCGACCCAAAGAGCACACCAATGAGACGACCGACCATGCCACTGGCACCTCTGGAAAAGTGGTGTGTATGCAACCTCTCCAACATTGATCCATGGCGTGTTCACCCTTTCCGTGATTCTTTCGTTAGGTCGTCTTGACGGGTACCACAGGTTCCCTCGGGTCCCACATCCTCGACGAGCTCCTCGCAGACCCATCTGTAGAGACCGCGTACTGCCTCTGTCGTGCCAAGGACGACGCGGACGCGTCGTGGCGCTCGCGGCAGACTTGCCTGCGGTCCAGATGGGTCTCGACGAAGAACGTTACCGCGAGATCGCGAGCCGAGTGACGGTGATCGTCCACGTACGTACCTCTTGTGTCGTGTATGCATCGTCCTGCCTCCGAGTCACCTCGTTCCCTCACTCCTCTGGCAGAACGCCTGGGCGGTCAACTTCAATTTGGGCATCTCGAGGTACGTATATGCGCGCGCGCACGTCGTCGCCCGTGTTGCGCTGCTCACCCCGTGACGCAGTTTCGAGGCGCACATTCGGGGGGCGGTGAATCGGATGCAGCTCGCGCTCTCCTCACCACGCTCTCAGCCTGTCAGGTTCTTCTTTGCCTCGTCCGTGAGTGCGGTGGCGAACTGACCTAGCCCAGGATTGATGCTCGAGGCGGTGACGGATAATTCGGCAATCGCACAGGAGATGGGATAGTAAGGACATGTTCAAAGAGCGAGACAGAACACGTTGGCGCAACGCAGGCTTCACCTCAATTGCACGTGATTCGGACCGCTGATCCGATCAATGATTCTTGAGTGCAAGTACTCAGTACTGGTGTGCTATTAGTGAGGGACCACGCCGCTTGAGTAACAACGAAATCTAATAGTCGTATCTGTTCAATACGTCAGTGTCGATGCTGTCCAGCTGAAGGACATCTAGCTCCAACTTGCCTCCAAGTCGGTGTAGAATCGTGAACTGGGTTGTCGATTTTGCCTGTTCGGAATATCGAGATACGATTCCATGGCGCCTTGGACGGCGGCAGAACACATTAGAGGGCGTCGTGCGCTCAATCGTACGAGGTGCATACGCGTCGGTAAGATCTACTTCCAACAGTTCAACATAGATTCCTCGCAGCTAATTATAGGGTCATACATATCCGAATCCGAGTCGGAAGTGTGCAAAAGTCACTGAGGAACTGCAGCAGAGATATGTGAGTTATATAGACTTCTAGAAATGTGGTATCAGAGTTGTCCAGCAAACTGCATCATATACGCCAGGATCAACAGACCGCAGGCTCAGGAACATGAGGACCACGATGAGCAAGCGGAATAGGACGTAGGGAAAGACAGCCAGGATTACTACAACCCGGATTACCGATATACACCCTGAAGTCAGTTCATCATTGTTTTTATACAGAAGCCATGCACTACAACAAATGAAGAAAAGACCGCCGAGAAAATAGGAGCCTAGCATTCCAAGGGTAGCCATGCGCCATAACAATTGCTCTGCGCGCGACGGCAAGAAGAAATCCCATGCGGTGAGATGGATTCCAACGAAAATTATCGCCACCGGATCGGCCAGCGTGCTTCTTTTGACGATGCGTTTCCAGTCCAAGGACACTGAATGATCAGGCCTCAAATTGAACGCCGACGAATAACCGCCAAGGGTGGGTACTCGGTGCTCTCTAACGGAAGCCTCCGAAACTGTCACTAATCCGACGAGGTCAAGGATTGGCTGAGCTGCTTTCATCAAGTGTAAGGTCAATGGTGAGACACCTCGACCATTTGAGCATGCTGTCGCCATCTCCACGATAGTTTTCGACTGACTGTGCGTCTGGTAAGAGCCTTGATCGTAATGGATAGTTCGTTCATTTAAATACCTGTATGTCATCTCAGGCGGACTCGACCCCTTCCAGTAGACTGCAACTGGGCATCTCACATCCTTGGGTTTGTACCACCATATCACATATGTGATACAAGTAAGAATAGAAATGGCCAGCGTGTCCACTTCCAGTAGCGTCGTTGGCAGTCTGCTGCCAGCTCGGGCACCGAGCTGGAGGATGAACCATACCACTTGTAGGAATGCGATTCCCTTGGATAGCCAGTCGTTCTTGCTCCTGTCATCTATCTCCTTCTCTGATATCATCGTTATACGAATGAGGTCCCTCTCGATGAAATCAAGAAGTTCATCAGGGGTGAGAGGGGCGTGTACTTCACGCGTGTACGGCCCCTTGTTGACGAAAAGCATGAAGCCGCCCATCCATGCGAAGAAAGCATGTTTCATGGTCCAACAACGACATTCTGGTCCCGGATCTGAATGGGGAATCTGCTTGCGGACGAATCCGCCAAGAAACCTGACCAAGTTGGAGCACGACGCTGCAATAGATTCGTACAGCTAATGGGAGCCAACTCAGCAACAAAGCGGGATCAACTGATGAAAGTTTACTCCAGGAACACCACAATCGTTGTCAATATCCAGTTTCTTTTCATCACCTTCAAGTGGGGCGCCACGGCCAACAAGGTAAGGTTCAGACCCATATTTTATCCGCAGCTCAATCGTCCCTTCCTGAAGAGCTTTCTTGAAATCTCGATGTGTTGCACGAGCGTCAAGAAGCTGGTACAAAGCCCAGACCACGATTAGTTCCGGGCCCCATAGGGCAAGGACCATGATCCATAAGCGGCGAAGCCCAACAATATGTGCACGTTCATTCGGACCTGGGATGTTGGGATGTATTGCTGTCCAAGTGCAAGCGAAGAGCGTCGTGACGCAGCTCAGGACGATGCCAGACAAGGTCCTTGATTGAGCGCATGTCGACGAAATTTTGGACGTAAATTCTGCAAGAAATATGTTAGAGCTAACGTTCGTGTGCGGAATGTACGAGAAGGGACTCATTCGAGAAACAGGGTGGTGGATAAGATGGGAGTTCACCTTGGGCACGAAACCATCCAAGTCGTCTAACCTTTGAACCTCGGTTCCACGAGTTGCTCAACGTCATAGGGAAGGTTCCGAGACAGCAAACACGTTGTCGAAGATAGAATCTGATACACGCGGTTGCACAGACAACAGGACACGTTGTTTTCATAATAGCATCATGGAAGCTTCTTTGTATCAGAACAGCCGTGGCACGAGATACCTACGCCTATATGAGTGCAGTGCAAATTTGATCGCCAGCCACTGTACGTACGTGCTGCAGATTGTGACTGATAAAGTCAGGACCAGTCCTCTTGGCAGGCAACACCTTGGGCAGACCCGTTGCAACGAGGACTTTTCACCCCGGACGCGAGGCTGTCTCCGACGGAAGTGTAAATGGGTGTCTTGACAGCGCTCGTGCTAAAATGCTTGGCTACGCCAGCAGTGAAACCGTACAAACCGATCCTCGACCGCAGCGCCTCCAACGAGTTGGAAAGGATCGTTGAAAGATTCCCGGGGACATACAAGACGATCAGCTCGATGATCCCTTTGACGTTCTCCCGAGGTGCGTAAATGACCTGGCCCTTCCCGCCACTGCTGGAGAGGTCGGGTAGTGTGACGTCGGGGCGAGACTTGCTACCCTGCTTGCAGAGCTGCCGCGTCCGCGACGACTGCGTGTGCGTAGCCCATAATCTGATGTACTATTCGTCGTCGTGGCAGCACTGGCAGGTGGGGTGCTACGTCAGGACCGGGCCGGATGTCACCCATCCATCCCGATCGTCACGATGTCGGTGGTGAAAGTGAATCTGCATCCCATTGCTTGCAAGACGACATGTAGACGTGAACGTGGACCGGAAGCGCCCACGTTCGACGCATGTCTTTAAAATTTAGCTTGCTCCACAGCAGATATGGGAGGGTGAGGGTTGGCACGGTGCCTGCAGGGGCCTGCTGTGGTGGGGTTGTGTGTAGGCAGGGTGTAGTACAGGTCGTCATCGTCGGGGTAGTCGCTCCTCGACGTGGGTCTGGTTTGACTCCAGTGTGGTCAAGGATAGTTGGCGTAGCATACTAAGCATGGCTCAGTCGACGATGGAGAGAGTAGGGAGCCATTAATTGGAAATCATGGCCGACGACAGGAAACACAGACTCAGACACGCGGGCGAAGAACTAGACCACGCTCTATACGGGACTACGAAACCGTTGAGAGTTTCCGATACGTCATCGGAAACGGGATTTCGGGCCCCGACGTCGAAGAGTCACGGTATATATGCCCGAGCCCGCGCTCGGGCATCCTTGCCTTCCTCTTCGACGACGGCTCATAGCTCCTTGCACACTCGTTTTCGCTCTGCACATATATCCTCCATACCACCTTCTCCTCATGGCCCCTCGTACTCGCGCAAAGACAGCTCTTTCAGACGCTGCCCACCTCGCTTCTTCCCCTGCTCCGGCGGGGAGGAGGATGGTCCGAGTCGGGCCTCCTCCCCCTGGCTGTATGATGACGATAGGGCTGATGGGCCCCCAGTCGGGCCCAATGCTGATGCCTCGGTACGTATTCCGATCGAAGTTGCTTCAGCGGCGGCAGAGAAGGTCCCGGGATATTCCAGCCTCCTTCAGCTGGATCGGTCTCCCTCCTTACTCCTTCCCGCCCTGTTGCAGTGACCCACCCCCTCTCCGAGGGCTCTGGAACAGCGAGTCCAGTCGTTGCCACCAAACGTCGTCGTAAGCAGGCCTCCCTGCCCTTACTACCTCCCCCCATTCCGGATGGGCCTGGGGTCACCCTCAGCATCCCGGGACGCACGCATATACCCTCAGTCAAAGAGTGCCTCACTTTCACGAGCTGGCGTGTCCGTCTCGGATTAGTAGCGTGGCGAGGTCGTGACCATTCCAATGTCATGCCTTGGAGGCGGTTGTTCATAATAGAGATGAATTTGAGTTGGTGTTTGATATCAACGTCCACTCGAAAGAACCAGGACTTCTGTAGCGCACCCTTCTTGAATATCATTTACACGAATCCGTCCAACGGTTGCAGATACTCGTCCCCTCCGTCTGATTTGTCCCCGACCGATTTCTCGTCCTCGTCCGACGAACGCCACGTCCCTCCTGGACACCTTCCCCACTAGTTACTCATTCTCTGGCCTACTCAACGCTTCAACATTCGAGACCTCCCCATTTCAATATGCTTCAAGTGTGTCGCCTCATTTCCCGTCCTCGCTATTCGCGTCGGTCGTTGGACTGATAAGAGATTCCCATCACGCGCCGTGGCTGCTCTGGCCGCCTCCATCGCCATGTCAGACATTCTAACTTCGAACTAGCTCATCGCAGAGAGCGCCCGACCTCCACATCTTGGGCGTCCCCGACCAGAACTTCAACATATGTCTCCCCAGCGCGCCCCAGCTCACCCGTATTCCAGTATACAAAGTTCATCTCCGCCAATGTGTTCTGCTGCCATCCAAGGCACCATGGAGTCTGGAAGCACTGTGTTTAGATGTTCCGACGAACAGACAAGACCGACAACCCAGTTCGCACACTGGACGGATATGACTATTGGACTATGTTGTTGCACAATGAGGGAACCTTGAAAAAATCCGTGTTACGGCGCTTGAGCAACGTCGGATGGGTCTTCAAGCTTCAAGTTCAGGAGATCACATGGCGAAATGCAAATGAGAGAACGTGAACTTCGACGACGGGGACACCGCGCGAGGATTGGCCGATCTATGTGGGTGCAATCTTTAAGAGGGTTATTCGCGCTAGTGGGGATCTTGGATTCAGATGCTCTGTCTCATAATGAGAAGCCTCTCCAACTACATACCCACTGATGTCGTGTTTGAAAGTCGAATTGAGTATAATTTATGAGCAGTAACGACAGTGCCAGAAGGATTGAGTGCAATAGGTGAGAGGTCTAGTGCGACTTTCAACATCAGGACTCTGCACTGTTCGAAGGTATCTACTTCTCCACATCATGATCGCTGACGCTGACACGGCGGTAGCCCCCAGCCCGTGTTTTGCGGACGAGACGACGCAACAATGTTAACCGCGGTCCTCCACAAATGTAAAACGCACAAGGCACCGTCATCATGAAAAGGACAATGATGGCGTACGTTAGGTACGGCGGCGAAGATCTAGCGGTCTCCTCAGTCGTTGCGTCGGTCAGAACGAGCGAAGTCACGGCTGGTGGCGCAGCAGATACAGCATCCATCGGCTTCGCGACTGGGGATGGCGTTACGGGAGCAACTTCGACAGCAGCAGCGGTCGAGGTTTCAGCAAGAGTGGGCTCATCTTCGAGATCCTATTGAATAAACAACAGATAATTTTATTATTGACATGTCATGTCAATGAAGAACATGGGCGGCTGAACTATAGCTCAGCGCGGAGTGGTACCTGGTTCCCTTGTTCGTCAACAACAGACTCTACAGGCAACTGCAAGAAGCTCATCAGCAAGTAGTAATAAGTCTGGCTACTCAGACGAACCTCTCCAGAATTATAGATGACAACGTCCTCCAGCGGTCGATCACTGCTACCCTTCGGAACATCCTCTGCACGGTGGGTGAACGTAATAAGTGAGGGGGGAGTAACGAAAGGAGCAGATAAAAGGAACACACCAATCGCGTGAATGAGATCCATCCCTTCCAGGACCTTGCCAAAGACAACCTATGAATGCAAGATGAGCGACCCCCTCCAAGGAAAGGGCATTGAGACCTACGTGTTTACCGTCTAACCAACTGGTGATAACCGTGCAGATGAACTAAGTAACGGCTCAGTTTACCAGCAACCTAAAGGTGGTGGATCTTACGAATTGCGAACCTAAACGGGAGTTCTGTCAGACAGGGGCATAGCAATGAACTTGGAACAACATACCATTCGTGTCCTTGCCTGCGTTAGCCATAGAGAGCGTTCCAGGACCGGTGTGCTTGAGTTTGCTATGGAATGTTTTAATTCAGAGGTGGATAACGAAGTCCCCAATAGCTCACAAGTTCTCATCCTTGAACCTGTCACCGTAGATGGACTGGACAACGGGGATGAGAATCTAATACAGGATAGCTTAGGAGTACAAACCTTGCCGCCCGTACCATCACCGCGAGCTGTAAGTATTAGAACAACGTAGCATACAAGTGCTCTGTCGAACGAAACTTCGACGTACTAAAGTCTCCACCCTGGATCCTGGAGAGGGGAAACACTTGTCACCAAGTTGTAATGATTTACTGAGTTCGAGAAGGACTTACATGAAGTTTTTAATGACACGGTGGAACTTCGAACCCTTGTAGCCAAAACCAAGCTCGTCACCAGCCTTGTCCTTTCCGGTCGCCAGAGCGCGGAAGTTCTCAACAGTCTTTGGAACAGTCTGTGGAATGATCTCATTGAGTCCCACCGAAGCACGATGAGAAAGACGTGAGAACGTACACCACCATACAGACCCATCACGACTTGCAAGCGATATCACATTCTTTGAGCCCCAGCATGTTGCTTGATATTCCTACACGACACTCACCTCGCCCCAGTTCCTTGTCGCCATGCTTGATGTCAAAATAGACCTTATGCGTGATCTTTGGGCCATTCGCAGCGTCTGCAGATTGCGCGCAGAAGAAAGCGGTAATGGATACAATAATGAACGCAAGAGAGATGCGACCAAACATGATAGCCAAGTGAGTGTTCGTTGAGTGAGAAACGTTGACGTGGCTCAAATTCTATACAACATCCGTGAGAACAAACTTCTTTTTCAATCAGACTACTATCTCAAGGGCGCGTACTACCACCAGGTTTATCGAGAAGCGAAAAAGGATGGACGATGATCTCGTCCTGAACATCGCCACTGAAGCTGCAGTCCCAGCGAAGCATATCTCCGCCAAAAAATCTGGCAGATGGACCGACAAGTGAGCATATTGTCAGCCCCGAAAGCATCGTCCTCACTGGGAGGTTGTCAGGTTAAAGACCAAACGAGCGCAGAAGCGGAAGACAAAGGAATCTACACGTCGAATCCCTCAAGCTCTGGATGATGACTCCGATGTGGAGGAAGCCGACTCTCCTCGGCCAGTAAAGCGGCCCCGGCGGGACAAACAAGTAGATCGGGGCGCTATGCACGCGGCGGACCGGCTTGCTGGACCGCCCAAGCCCCCGACGCAGATCATATCGTCTTTATTCTCGTATAACCCCAAAATTGACGCCCCAGAGCGCAAATCTGTTCCAAAGACCCCTTCCCAACCCAGTAACGCGCCACTTGCGTCCTCCTCCGGGTTTTCGGAACTTGGACTCCACCCACTTCTGGTCTCCCATCTAGAATCTAAAATGGGGGTGACGAAACCCACATCCATTCAACGAGCTGCCCTTCCCGTGTTTACCAATCCATCCTCTGAAGATATGACAGCGCGGGACGTGTTCATTCAATCCCAGACGGGGTCAGGAAAGACCCTCTCGTTCCTCCTTCCCATCATTCATGACCTCTTTCCCTTGAGTACTCATTCCTATATCGACCGGTCTATTGGTACACTCGCTGTTATTATCGCTCCTACTCGCGAACTCGCGAAACAAATCTCTGACGTCCTCGAGTCCCTCCTCAAGCTTAAACTCCGACCGGACGGCGAAACCGATGATGCCGAGTCGTCGACGCGATATACCCGCTGGCTCGTCTCAGGCTTGCTCTCCGGTGGGGCAACCCGGACCCATGAAAAAGCACGCCTGAGGAAAGGTGTTCCGGTACTTGTATCGACCCCGGGAAGGCTGCTTGATCACTTGCAGAATACTTCTTCGTTCAACGTCGGAAAATGCAGGTGGTTGGTACTCGACGAAGCGGATCGGTTGATGGAACTTGGCTTTGAGGAAACGATCAATGGTATTGTCCAAGGATTGGATGGGCGTCGGAAATTAGCCGTTCAGGCTGTCAACGAAGGAAAAAGCTTGGAGGTTGGCGGTTGGGATTGGCAACGCAGAAGACGAACCATCCTTTGCTCTGCAACTATCCGAGAGGAGGTTCAGAAATTGGCAGGGACGACGCTAGTCAACCCCATCATGATCAAAGCGTTCGATACCGAGAAAGAGCAACGCCTACACCAACAGAATGTCTCTCCGCTGGCTTCGTCGTCTGAAAACTTCACTCCACCCGCTCAGCTTGCCCAAAAGTATGTCCTTGTACCTCTAAAGCTACGACTAGTCGCACTCGTTTCCCTCCTACGCTCCATCCTTGCACAAAATCAAGAAAAACGTTCGAAAATCATCGTATTCCTCAGCTGCACAGACTCTGTCGATTTCCACTGGCACTTACTGGGCGGATCGAAGATGGGAGACAGCGAATCTGAACAAGGAGACTCTGATACCGATGGTGAAAAGTCGAACGGTAATGAACTCTCCTCGGAAGACAAAAGTCTCGAGAAAGGCGAAAAAATATCAGTGCAATCACCCCTTCTCCCCGACACCCATATTTATCGGCTTCATGGTTCCCTCCCTACTCCAACCCGTCTTGCATCCCTTCGCGGATTTTCATCTACGACTTCTGGAAAGAGCAGACAACCTTCTATGTCTTCTTCTGTCCTTCTTTGTACGTCTGTTGCCTCTCGGGGCCTGGACTTACCACTCGTGCGTGCCGTCATTCAATATGACCTACCTACTGAAGGCGGAGCGACTGAGTACGTGCACCGAGTTGGACGTACTGCACGTGCAGGGAAGGGAGGAGAGGCATGGAGCATAATTGCACCGGGTGAATCGGAGTGGGTAAGATGGGTGGAAGGGAAGATGCGAGGGGATCTAGTTAACAAAGTCGACGAAGGAGGGAAAGTAAACGCCTCACTCGAGGGAACGAGCGTTGAGCGCGTGTTGGCCAAGGGCTTCGGAGGCAAGGGTTCCGAGTACGAAGCCCGCGCGACCGATGTACAGCTCTCCTTTGAGCGGTGGGTATTACGAAGAAAAGAAGTAAGAATTCGTTTTTCTTTGCTATCTTCCCTCTCACCCGACCTATCTAGCACACTGAACTTGCACGAAGAGCCTTCCTCTCACATATGAGAGCCTATTCCACGCATCCAACAGATGAAAAACATATATTTCATGTCCGCAATCTGCACATTGGGCATCTGGCAAAAGCCTTTGCCCTTCGAGAGGCACCGAAAACTATCACCGACAGCGGCAAGAAAGGCAACCGCTCCAAGGCTGCCAAAACAAAGCCTCCCAAATCCGCTCGCGCAGCTGGCGGTCAGAAACCCCGCGACACGGACATACCTGAACATACTGGCGACGCGGAAAAACGAATGACCGAGGTCGTTCGTGCGCAGGGTCGAATGTCAAAGAAGGGAGGAAAAATGATAAGTAGCGGGACAGACGAGTTTCAAATCGCCTCTGGCGCTTCTCTGGAGAAGCTCGTACAGGGTCATCGATCATAGTAGGCTCCTTTGTCTACTTCAGGAACGCCCACGGGAACGAAATGGTGAAATTGTACGACGGAGGACCCACACCTTGCATGCTGAACTGTTCAAGCGTCAAGGTAGCTGCCATATCCAGCGTTGCAGATCGCTGCTGGGACAGTTCATCGTCGTGCGGCCCGAGCTTCCCTCAGTTGATATGTCGACGCCCTGAAAGTACACGCCATTCAGCTGTAACCTTGGGTTCGAATCTGATGATCAAAGTTCCAGTTGAGAACCGTCTTTTGAGAAAGTCCAGGGCTCAAGCCGATATCGTAAATAATTCCTCTTTCCCTCGCCTATGCTCTGTTGTACCTTCCACTGACCTCTCCCCGTCGTTTTCCTCGTTCCACATGTCCTAGTTGTTCCATTGGCCCCTATAAGGTTTTCTGACATGGTTGCAGCACTTCCGCCTGTTCACTTCCAGGGAAACCAGTTCGATTGAGATGAAGGGCAGATCATCAATTCTACGCAACATTACAGCATCGATACTCTCAC
>QGOI01000339.1:0-20334 GCA_003313885.1 Boletus sp. MG55 | reverse complement strand
GAGGCGTCTAACAGCGGACTAGTCTTGAAGCCTGGAGATCTTCTCTGGACCGATGAAGATCTCGATCTCGGGACAACCGATTCGATGTCCTTCCTTTGGAAATTGGTGGAATTTCTCCCGCTTCGACACCAGGTTTCATTCACTGGCTCCGGGGAAAACGCTCGCAGGTAACATGTTGTTCCAGAGAAGACTGTATCTAATCACTCCTTAGGTTACATCTCTTTAAGCCTCGTCGCATCATTCCCGGACAAAAGATACATGCTTCTGTCCAGTTTGCGAACACGTATATACCCAAAGCAACCTTCGGAAATGGGATCGGAAATCCATTGGAGACCGCAGGACCCATGCCTTCAAAGGACGACGACATCTGGGCGAAGGAAGCCTTTGACCATACAACTTATGCTACGCTCTTTGACTACCTCACGGGGAGACAGGGAGATGCACCATTTTACCTGCACAAGCTGCTGTTCATGCTGAGATTCAGTGAGTTATATGCCCGGATTGATAAGTTGTTCTAACAGAGGCTCGCATTCTTAGCGGAAGGTCGATCGCCCTATACGGAGGTGCCTGATCAGCAGAAAACCCTCATTGATATCATTATCAAACAATCTGGCATGGTTAGACTTGTTGCTATTGCTGCCTACTTTGAGGCCTTGGATTCGTGTGAGTTTCATGTTGCATCCCATCTAGGAAAAGCTTTGAAATCGCTGTCTTTGCCCAGTCGAGTTCGAGGAGACCTTCCTCGAAGAAGTGTTTACGGAGGCGAGACAGTCTTTTGTGGATTTTATGAAACCCGATCAACCCGATTGGCCAAGGGCTGTAGCCCTTTTACGACCTATAGCGAAACACGAGAAACTTCGACGCTCGATTCTGATCGATGAAGTAGTTGACGGTTTCTTGCAGTTATTGGATCATATCATCGATATTCCAGGAGAGCACTTTGCACATGTGATGGATGCTCTCTGCTCCCTTGTGGAACTTCGTACGCTGGCCAGGCATCACTTGTTTGTGTAAGCACTGATCGTTCCTCAGACCCTCATTCAATAATCAACAAGCTCGTCGAAACCTCTGGTGGGACCACTCAGAGGGATAGACTTTCTTTGATGCTAGACAGAGACGGTGCGTTGCATGGCTTCCATCACAAAGCCATCTGATGCCTGTCACCAGATCCACCACACCTCACCGCCGTATTGCGTGTTGTCATTTTTCTCGCTCAACAAGGTACGTCTCTGACAATAGTATTAAGGTTTCATCTGAAGATTTGAGCGCGATCAGCTCCGCATCTTTGCTTGAAAGTGAAACCCAGGCTCCATGAGTTGGCGCAAATGCGGGAGGGGCCTGTCAGTCTGTTGGCAGTACAGGCGCTAGTTGAAGTGTCGCACGCCGAACTCTTCCGAGAATCAGGTGAGCAGTGTTCTCGATTTGCAACAGTCCAATTTTGGTTCAATTCTTCAACTTGAAGTCGAATCTGGCTCCAGACGGCTAGTGGGACCGAATCCCGCCTCGTCGACTCAACTTGGATACCTTCACGCCAGCACTGCAAACGTCTCGCCTGCGCGAAACTGGATGAGGATTGGAGATTCTCTTCTATACCAGATATTCTCTGGTAAGGTTCGTTTTGGAACAAAGCTTCACTCCTTATTAAATGTGCCCCAGCTGGACCCCCCGGAGATAACCGTAGAAGATTCATAAAGCAACTCTTGGATGCCGCTGGTGGGCGTCGCACACATGCACGGACTGCTGCCACCTTCACTCTGCTAAAATTGCGTGAAGGTAAGAGGAGTGTATGTTGTATATCACACGTTATTGATCAGCCCGTTAGTCAACGACCACTTGGAGGCCTACCTCCTGGCCCAAGGATTCCTGGACATCTTTATCAGGCAGCTGCAATATAAAGATAGTGCACTGTTGGCTGCATATGCGCTGACAAAGTGTCTGAACTATGGTCCGTCTGCGTTCTGTAGAGCGATAGCGTCCTCTAAACATTGCTTAGACGATATGGGAATGCTGATAGACTATAATCCCCTCATTGTCGGAAATATCGTTAACATGATCAGATTGGACTATTTCGACGAAGCAATTGGGGTAATCGAAGGCTTTACCATTTTCGAAAGCTTGTTGAGATGTGGTAGGTAAATTCATCTTCCACCCTTGCCTGGTACTTATACACGCCAATAGACGCACTGAAACGTAAAGTCTTGGGGTACGACATTACCACTCTGCTGGAACGCAAACTCGGAGCGGGAAAGCCAGGAGAGATGCGCACGAGCATGATTTATCTGAATATTTTCCGAATTCGTACGTTTGGCGTTCCTGGACCTTTGTCCCATGCTGATCTGGTCAAATCTATCTAGATGGCGAACATTCGTTGACTCGAAATTTGGTGGAACGGGGGATGACGCACATGAGGACCAAGCGATGGAGAACCCAGAAATCAGGCGTCGCCATCCTGTGCTCCTTGGCCAAAACATGTGCGTGCAGGATCACGTTGTCGTGCCACGAATCCCTTTGACCTTTGCGCAGGGTTTGGCATTGAGGCTCTTAAGCCAGTTATACCCGAGGTTATTGACATGCTTCTCCCGACACATGATTCAAATAGGGGGCACGCTGTGAATCATCTCCATACGAGCCAGTCAAAACCCCCGTTTTCGTTGCTAGGCCCTGCTTTTCTTATACGCGTCCTCGCTGAGAATGGTAAGCAGAAGGCTGTTACGTTGATCTCACATCAGAGTTGACCGGATGGCTCAGAAATACTGCGGGAAGAGATTCGGCAAACAGCTCAGTACGGTAGAGTAAAGCACCTCTATATGTTCGGGGATCTTCTAGGCGCGAAAGAAACGCCTATTTGGAAAGTCCACACGCCCACTAGAGGTTCGATTTACTCTGCCACTTGTTTTCTCCCCGTTTCAAAAGACTGACGAACCTTCCAGACGATGTACTGGATGCGATCAATCAGATGATCAACTCCGTGGATAGCGTAGAAGGTTCGACGAGTGCAGGCTTCATTCTACCGCACATACAGCACTGGGATCGCGTAGCCCGTGCCCTCCGCGATGGGGTGTTGGAACTGATTGTCATGCCATCCGTCGTAGCTGGAGTTGCAGTTCTGACGGTCGCGGGAGCAATCATTCTGGCACCTATAGCAATCACCCGTAAGATCCTCAAGTGAGTGTTTCAGAGACGAGTCCGTCTTTAACCTTTGCTCATACGGACCACGACAGGTTGGTCGGGCGTCCATGGCGCCTCCAACGGCAGAATGCGATCATCCGCAGCCTTAAGTTGCCCGACCCTGAGTCGCCTACAGCTCCCCCGGGCTCTGCCCCACAAGCTGCGAGTAACTTGAGAAACAATGCAGGTTAGCTGGCGAATGGACCTGAAGGTCCTGCAGAATTGGATAATGACAGTCCCGTCGTGGCTCCGCGTTCCCTCGCAACGTAAATAATAGGTGACAATAATATTTATACCATATATTATTGATGGATACTAGTCATTGATCGACGTCGGCCCGGGGCAAGTCATCTTGGCCGGGGTTACCATTACTCTGAACAAGTTCAAAATCGTTCTATACTGAGTCGGAGGAGCGTAATACGGCGTGTAACCTGTGTTGCGCAGGTTGTATGAGAAGACCAATGTCTGCTACCAAGTTGGACGGCCCATTGCTGGTTCAGTATGTAGGGAGCCTCGACTCGTCTATGCATGTCGAGCTTGATTTGCTAAGTGAGGGAAGAGGATGTATACGAGCGTAGATGCGTGAACGATGTGCGACGGAGTTGATGGTATGGGCGAAAAACCGACTTCGAGGTTTTTCCGGCTCGAGAGTCGAGACAGCGCCCGAATTGTCGGGTGAAGCGAGCTGTGGGGCAGGATGGGCAACCGAACAGTGAAGCTTGCGTCTCGACGGGAGTCGAGCGGAACAGCTGAGCGGACATATATCTTGGACAGTGACAGATTTGGACGGAGCTGTGAGGGGAGCCTTGGCGGGTCCAGGTGGGTGCGAAAAGAACGACTAGTAGGCTAATGAGAAGAGCTGCGAGGCAGCGAGACGGGCCAGGGACAGCGAAGTGGACTCGCATTGCCTGGCATAGCTAAATCCCCGTGCGGCTCGCCTTGCGGCTGGCCACCGACCAAGTGCCGAGCCGGCCCGTACGGCCCAAGGGAGTCCGAGGAGTCCGAGGAGTTGCTTAGTCACTTGGGCATGTCACTCAACGGTTGGTTGCTTCAACTTGTCCGAGTCTCAGGCTAGTGACGCCGCTAACATGTTCAAAACCGCGCTCTCCCCGACCTAGAATCACCTCGGAATCATGACAGAAGACAGTCGTCATGTTCAATATGTACTGGTATACAACTGATATGGGTTCAACAAGTTGCAAATGAGAGGTCGTGGTCACTGGGAGCAAACCGTTGGCCCATCACCTCGAAGACGAATTCGATCGAGTTCGCAGCTCGGACTCACTGGGAGTATCATCAAGGTTCGATATCATAGAGTAACCATATCATGATGGCAGTCTAAGGTACACTAATGGTAGGGGTATGGCATAACAGGTAGATCAGCACCGTCACTTCAGACTGAACATCCATGTCAAGACTATCGTATCAGCAAAGCAGCTAGAATGAACTGTTGCTCAGCGACTCCGAGCTTGGGTGATCCCCGTGAGTCTCATTTAAATTGCCGGCCATCCCAATGTGGAATTATCATTGAATTATTATTTCAGTACTTACAGCGCGTGAGCTACAAAACTTAAACCAAATGAAGAGTCACTGAGGTTTGAGCGCGTGTAAGTAGCACCTGGTCCACGTTGCAAGAACTCACATCCCATAGTCTTTTACCGGGGTGCAACACCCTTGGCTAGAGCGTCCTTCAACCTAGATTCTATCCACACCATTTCTCTTCATGTCTTCCAGTCCAAGTCGATTCCATGGTGTAGACAGTTCATCAAGTACTCTTCGGCGCCCAGCTAGATGCCTCACCTGCGGTTCCCGTGGTGATCAGAATAAGGCACCGAGGAACCTCGTTGTCTGCATTGATGGTACAGCAAATAAATTCGGTCGAAATGTGCGTAATACACTTGTGTCTCTCCACCCGACGCACATCCAATGCTCATGTCTGACAGAACACCAATGTCGTGAAGCTTTTCGCAGCTGTTGACTGTGATACCAAGGAATTTCAGCCCGAACAACACACATACTACTCGAGCGGCATAGGTACACGCCCGAAGATCTTACACGTGTTTAAACGCGTACATAGGGCCATCTCCGACAAGCTCGATATGGCGATTGCATGGTGAATCCTTCATTGGGAACAGATCACGGAACCGACTCTTACTTGTTGTACAGGAATATGGAAGAAATTGTGAAAGATGCTTATGCCTGGTTAGCGAGGAAGTATCAAGAAGGGGACCAAATATACCTGTTTGGTTCGTTTGGTTCAGTCTCAGATAAATGCCCATTCAGGTGATGACGTGCTGGTTAGGTTTTTCCCGAGGTGCATACCAAGTCAGGATTTTGGCGGGGATGATATACGAGGTAAGCTCGCACACCGCTTGCTGACTGAATTGTGTTTCAATCGCATCGATACGATTACTAGGTCGGACTGCTCAGGGACGCCACTGAGAGGCAAATCGGAACGTCAGTCCATGGATCCTGGCTTGCTCTTTCATCTTGTTGATACACAGTGGTAGTGCATACGACCACTTCGAGTGCGTCCTATCCCACCAACCAAATGCTAATGATATGGCGCGAGAATTCAAAAAGATATTCTCTTGGAAGGATGTGAGAGTGCATTTCATTGGGGTGTGGTACGCTTGTTTCATTGACATCTTGGTCGATCGATATTAGTTAACATGTCAGGGACACCGTATCCTCGGTTGGTTTTGGTCGAGGCGAAGTTTGTCTCTCCGGCTCTTCGGCTGCAGTCCATGCTTGCCATATACGGCACGCACTCGCTCTCGACGAATGTCGCGTTCAGTTTATGCCAGAATACTTCCTCGAGATGAACTCGCTGGACCCCCATACCTCCGCCAAAGATTCGCAGCCGAAGTTCAGTGACGCGGAGGCAGGCGACAAGAAAGAACTGGGGAGCGTAGGTAGACTAGAAGCGATAATTGCAAATACTCTCACGGGTGGAGGGTCTAGGAATGCTTGCAATGACAACATTGTCCTTGAAGATAGGAATGACACCACCGCTGGCAAGGCCCAGCCCGCGGCAGTCAACGCGATCCCCTATATACAGTCTAGTGACGACGAACGTGCCAACCAGAAGACCCCTGATATCAAGGAAGTGTGGTTTGCTGGGAGCCATTCTGATGTGTATGTTCGCATTGATTTCATTATGTCTCCTATGCTCAACCTATTTGTAGAGGTGGGAAGCATCGCCCGGGAAAGACACTCCACGCCGGAAATGTTTCGCTTATGTGGATGCGTCAGGAGGTGTCGATTAGCGGGCTAGTCTTGAAGCCTGAAGATCTTCTCTGGACCGATGAAGATCTCGACCTCGGGACAACCGATTCGATGTCTTTCCTTTGGAAGCTGGTTGAAATTCTCCCGCTTCGACACCAGGTTTCATTCACTGGCTCTGGAGAAAACGCTCGCAGGTAAGACGCTGTTCCAGACAAGCTTGCATCTAATCGCTCTATAGATTACATCTCTTTAAGCCTCGTCGTATCATTCCCGGACAAAGGATACATGCTTCTGTCCAATTCGCGAAAACGTATATACCCAAAGCAACCTTCGGAAATGGGTTCGGAAATCCACTGGAGACTGCAGGGCCCATGCCTTCGAAGGAGGACAATGTCTGGGAGAAGGAGGCAATTGACGATACAACTTATGCTGCGTTCTTCGACAACCTCTCGGTAAGACAAGGCGATACATCATTTTATCTGCACAAGTTGTTGTTCATGCTGAGATTCGGTGAGTTCCTTGCCTGGATTGATTCATTGTTCTTAGGGAGGCTCGAATTCTTAGCGGAAGGCCGATTGCCCGTCGCGGACATGCCTGATCTGCGAGACACCCTCATTGAACTCATCACCAATCGATCTGGCCTGGTTAGACTCGTTGCTATCACTGCATACTTTGAGGTCCTTGATTCGTGTAGGTTTCTTTCATCTAGTCAATGGCTTTGTAGTCACTACCTTTGCGTGCGTAGCGAAACTCGAGGATAACTTTTCGGAAGATGTGTTTGCGGACGCGAGACAGTCGCTTGTGGGCTCTTTCAAACTCGATCAACGAGATCGGCCAAGGGCGGTAGCCCTTTTACGGCTTATAGCGAAACACGAGAAACTTCGACACTCGATTTTGATTGATGGAGTAATTGACGGTTTCCTCTCGTTACTAGATCATACCATTAATATTCCAGGAGAGCACTTTGTACATGTGATGGATGCTCTCACCTCCCTTGTGGAATTTCGTACGCTGGCCAAGCATTACTTATTTGCATATGTGCTGACCGTTCGTCAGACCCTCATTCAATAATCAACAAGCTCGTCGAAACCTCTGGTGAGACGACTCGGAGAGATAGAATTTCTTTGATGCTAGATACAGACGGTGTGTTGCACGGCTTCCGTCACAAAGCCATCTGATGCCTCCAACCAGATCCGCGCTACCTGACCGCCGTACTGCGCGTTGTCAGTTTTCTCATTGAAAAAGGCACGTCTCTAACAATGTGGAGGTTGGCCCATCTGACGATTTCCCCATGATTAGCACCGGTCTGTTGCCGCAAGCTGGGACCCAGGCTGCGCGGGTTGGCGCAAAAGCGGAAAGGACCTGTCAGCCTGCTGGCAGTACAGGTTCTAGTTGGAGTGTCGCAGGTCGAAATCTTGCAAGAGCCAAGTGAGGAGTGTTCTCGGCGTGGAGCAGTCCGATCTATGCCTCTAACCACACATATCAGGAAACCTTAATCTGAACTCTGAACTTGGTTCCTGGTCAGCTGTATCCGCTCCCCGCTCCACTCCCTGTTCCGCTCTCCGTTCCGCTCTCCGTTCCGCTCCCCGTTCCGCTCCCCGTTCCACTCCCCATTCCACTCCCCATTCCGCTACAGTGGGATACCTGCGTGCTAGAGCTACAAACAATGTCCCTACCCGAAATTGGACGAGGACTGGAGATTCTCTTCTACACCAGCTATTTCCCGGTAAGATATAAAATTTGACGATGACTCTTTGCTTGTCAACTTCATCGCAGCTGGAACAATCGGAAATAACCGCAAAATATTTGTACAGGAGCTTTTGAATGCTACTGGTGGACGTCACACGCGTGCAAGGATGGCTGCCACTTTCACTCTGCTCAAGTTGTGTGACTGTAAGAGAAGTGTGGAAATGTGTACATGCGCCTCATGTTATTCATCGATCCATTAGTGCATCGTGACATCCGTATCCACCTCCGGGACCAAGGAGTCCTGGACATATTTACCAGGCAGCTGCAGTTCAAAGATAGCGCGCTGTTGGCTGCATATGCCCTCACAAGATGTCTCACCTATGGTCCGTCAATCTCTTGTTTGAACAATAGCGTCATCTAAGCATTACTTAGAGATATTTTCGACCCCGATAAATCATAATCTCCATTTGCCTGGTTATATCATCAATATGATCAGATTAAACTACTTCGACGAAGCAATTGGGGTAACTGAAGGCCTTACCATCTTCGAACACTTGTTGAGGTCCAGTAAGGTCTATTCATTTTCTGCCTTTGTTCTGTATTTATGCACGGCAATAGGCCAACTGAAACGCAAAATCTTGGAGTATGACATTACCACCCTGCTAGCACGCAAATTTGAAGTGGGAAAGCCAGGAGAGATGCGAACGAGCCTGATCTATCTGAAGATTTTTCGAACTCGTACGTTTGATGTCCCTTCATCCCATGCTCGTGTTACCAAACTTATCTAGATGGTCAACATTTGTTGACTCGAAATTTGGTGGAACGAGGGATGGCTCACCTGAAGACCAGTGAGTGGAGCACCCAGAAAGCAGGCGTCATCATCCTGTGCTCTTTGGCCCAAACATGTGTGTGCAGTGTTACCTTTTCGTACTGTAAACCCCTTTGACCTTCGTGCAGGGTTCGGCGTTGAGGCTCTTAAGCAAGTTATACCTGAAGTCGTTAACATGCTTTTCCCGGAACATGAGCTAGGTAGACCATCTTCGTTACTCGGTCCTGCTTTTGTTATGTGCGTGCTGGCTGATAATGGTAAGCAAACACCCGCCACCTTGAGTTTATTACGAGAAGCAACCGGATGACTCAGAAACATTGCGGGAAGAGATTCGCCAGACAGATCAATATGGAAGATTAAAGCATCTATATCTGTTTGGGGATCTCCTTGGTGCGAAAGAAACGCCCGTTTGGCAAGTCACGACACCCACTAGAGGTTTGGCATAGCCTACTGCTTTTCTGCCCTTTCTGAAAGACTGACTCTGAGTCTCTCAGACGACGTGCTGGATACGATCAGTCAGATGATTAAATCCGTGGAAAGCGTAAAAGGTTCGACGAATGGTGGCTTTATTCTTCCGCATATCCGGCACTGGGATCGGGTAGCCCATGCCCTTCGCGACGGGGTGGTAGGAGCGGTCGTCATACCATCTGCCGTAGCTGCAGTTGCGGTTCTGACAATCGTAGGAGCAATCGCTGTTGCGCCGGTCGTCGTTTCTCGCAAGGTCGCCGGGTCAGTACCTCGGACACATCCACCATTAACCTTCACTTATGAAGACCTCAGATTTGTCGGACGTCAATGGCGCCTGCGCCGGCAGGACGCGATCGTCCGCAGTCTTAGGATGCCCGATTCTGAATGATCCAGCTATGACGCTCCCGAGTTCATGAAGGTTAGCTGGGCGATGAAGATCGGCTGAAAGTTGCAGTTATTTGATATGGCTGGTTATATTTGCTTGTGTATAGTGGTGATTTAAATATTTGTGAACTTCTTGTATGTAACTGCCTCATGCGTGCTAGCTCGGAGAGGGAGGTGCTAGTGAACGTCCGGATCAGTTCTGATTCTCGATACTTATGGGACGTTTGTGAGACCAATCGACTTGGACCGAGCGCTGTTTTCTTCACCATGAACGGGAACGTGACTAGCTGGATTTACCAATCTTTGACTTCCTTGAATCATTCTGAACTATCAACCTCCCACAGCGGACAAGGCGTCCCGGCTTCTCAACTCGTCTGGGGGACGATCGGACCCTTGACAAACGCATTGATAAGCCCGAGGCATCAACGATCACCATATTGTCACGTAGTACAACCCTTCCCTCCACCAGTAGTGGATGTACATATCAACGCCAGTAGCAACCCGGAGTCAATCGTGGGTGTTCCCCACACTCTCGGTAGACCACAGACCGTTTCAAAGCATCCTCATATCAAAGATGTGTGCGCCCCCAAGTTCACCTGAGCTCAGCACCCCTTTCACACGCCCTGAAGTCTTACTCGGAATCATCGCCGTAGATCGTATCCGTGAGGAACATGTTAATTGGGAGTGCCAGGTCGCCGGTAAGCAATTTCCGTCACCTGTAGAACATAAAACCAGTTTTGTGTTGCGAGCAAGAGGCGATACATCGGTTATTGCAGGGAGAATTCGTATCTGTCCAGCTCGTCAGCTTCGATGATCCAGGCCGACGTCGTGAGGGATGGAAAATTACTGATTACAGGTCGTGTAAATGTCTGTCAGCTTGAACCGGCCTGTGACATTGGTCGAGGTGCTGCGAGTATTCGTGAACCGTCTCGTTGATATTACGTGTTCATTGGAATATCACGGCGATTCCATAGCACCTTGGATGGCTTCAAAACACCTTATACGATGCCGTACGCTCGATCGCGTTGATGCGCTTGCCGTGTTGATAGGACGAACCAACAGCTCGGCATAGCGCTTGAGAGTAATCTATGGAATTTTTGACGCTTACGTGCAGATACTTTGAGACAGGCTACCCTCGGTAAACCCAGAAACGTGACGCTGAGCGTCTGAAGACATCCATGGCGACATCTATGTACGTACGTCTGCGACACCCATCCGTTAGACGTCTATAAGAGGGTGCGCGAAAATGCCCAGCCTGACCATATATATGAATGCGAAAGTGACGTAATCTGACTGAGGGATGAGAGCGCAGACGTACATATATTCCCGGTTTTATGTCGCGAAGTGTGGATTGTAGGCTCATAGTGCACCGAGTCATGTGGCCAAGATGATGAGCAACGGTAGACAGCCCTTGGCAGTTCACAGTGTTGAGATCCGAGTAAGAATAAGCGCCTTGGAAGACGCTAGGTGCCTGTGTGAACGGACCCATATCCAGAAGAAGGAAACGTATGTATGGCAAAACTTTGTCCACACGCACACCAGAACACGCACTTTCTTGACACTTCGAAACTGACGACTGTGTACCACCGTCGGGATGTCGTCGACGAAGATCGGTGCGTAGCAGATCTCCGTAGTGAACGGCTGTGCGACGCTGACAATTCAGCAAGACCATATGATAGTAGACACCTCTCATTGGGTGGACACGGTCGCGTTTCAACCTGACGGAAAGCATTTTTTGAGCGGGGGCGAGGACGGAATTCGACGATGGCGACTTGCGGATGGTCAAGAGGTGGGAAAGCAAATGGGAATGTGGGTGAAAGCCATCTCTGTCTCGAGGGATTCCAAGTGGATCGTGTGCGGAACTTGGCGTAATGGGGCAAGCGTGTGGGACGCAGAGCTCCAGGAAAAGGTGATCGAAGTGAAGGGCACAAAGAATGTGTATTCCGTCGACATTTCGCCAGACTCGACGAGGTTTGCGACCGGGACTGGAGATGGTGACAACGAAGTGAGCATCTGGAGCATTACGACCGGGGAGAGATTGGTGGGCCCGATCAAACATGACTATCTAGTCATAGGCGTTTCGTTCTCTCCCAGCGGCGAGCAGATTGCCACTGCCTGCCGACAGGATTCGGTCCGGGTCTTCGACAGTCACAATGGCAATGTGCTCATCACCATGAAGACTCTTGCACCCACCGGCCCCCCAGCCACACCACTTGCATGGTCAAACGACGGGGAGGAAATTTTTGTTGCATTTCATGACAGGTCAATCCAAACTTTCTCGGGTATCTCCGGTGGGCTCGTCGCACAGATCTCCGAATCCAAAAGGCTCCATTACCAGAACGTTCACTCTCTCACCATAGCCGCCAATGGAAAATTCATTGCTACCTTTGCAGACCGTTACATCTGGTTCTTGGACACTCCATGGCTCACTTTGATTGGCTCCGTGGTCATCGACGACAGCGACGACAGCTACATTGGTGTCTGTTCTATTGCTCTCTCGCCAGATAGTAGCTATATTGTGATGGGACGACATGACGGGAAAATCGTTGTTCGGGATCTCCGCAATATCCTTCCGGAAGAGTACGGTCCTTTCCATGTACGTGCCCTTCATAGTGCCGGCGTGTCGAACAAGTCCCCACAATATCTCATACTACGATAGGCGCCTACTCGTGGGACTGGACAACAAGACGAACAACCTTCAACATCGGGTAGCAACGACAACAAACCACCCGACCTTAATCCAGTAGGAGTCCGTCCCTTGTTACCAAACTAGCCGTGCTGAGTCCTTTGTGGTGCATACTACATACACTAGGAAAACAACAGTCCACTCAAATCCGAGACAGAGAGCGACGATGCCGGTAGTGATCTCCTTGAGGTATGCATTATCTCCCTTTCTCCTCGAAGCGCACTCTCATAATCGCGTAGGTCGAGTTGCCACTCAGTGCACCTGAACCTCAGTTCGACTATGATCAGGTTCGTGATGACCACACTCTCTTCTGGCTGCCGGTTTGATGCTACTGCAGCCACCATCCCCGGCATCCCCCACCCATTCTCCTGTGGACGAAGTACCACCCCGGGCCGACTTGTCCCATGCCATATCGCAGTCGTCAGATACCCCAAGACAACTGATGACCTCCCCTCCAGAGCCACAGTCGGAGAAAAACTGTAATGCTACCGAGTCACCGCGGGGCATTTCAATGTTCCAAAGGTGGCTACCGACGAGGATCAAGAAGAGTACCAAGGACCCGGGTTCACATAAGCCTGATCGTCGATCTCTTTTCCAACGACCAGCGAGAGCGAATGATACGGACGGGGAACCTTCGTGGATAGCTGAAGGTCGCCGTCAGCGAGTGAGTGCGCTTCCTCGATAGCCGAACGGACGTAGCGTAACCTCTCGTCTTAGCGAGCGGTCGCGAAATCCGTACAACGGGTTCGTTGGTCGTTTTATTGTATTTCGTAGACGCCATTGATCGTCCCGCGCGTCACAGCATAAATCGAAGTCCAAGGCTACTGGTACCAGCCATCACAGCAAGGATCGTTCTCGTACCGAACGAGGTCCTGCAGATCCAACTGCAGCAGACCCTGTACGTCTTTTTTTTCTGGCGATGGTAGACCAACGTCATGACGGCGCACGTACTATCAGGCAGGACAAGCAAACCACGTTCAACCCTCCACCGCGAGGCTCCGCGTCACGGTGCGCGTCCCCTCTTTCAACTCGCGTACTTGCACTCACGGGCCGATCAGCATGAGAAACAATCGGGCAGCGCGACAATCTCGCTCACGTTTCCCGCATGGATGTTGTGTTTTCGCTCGGGTACCGACGATGGGACGCATTGATCTAGGTGATTCGATGCGATACACATACAGTTCACCATCTCATGATGCATACGTTGGTTACCTTCCCTTGTTGTACATTATGATGTGTGATGCATTATCAGGTTGGCATTTTGGTGCTGGAGAGAGTGAGTTTCAGTATCTTGCTATGGGATAGTCTACTGTACTTGGATAGCAAGTAACTGATGTCGAATCGCTGCATATGTCGTCGACCTTGCAGTCCTCCAAGCTGGTGTCGTCAGGGAAGATCTATGACGGTCGGATTGCACAAAAAACACGCGCATTTTTTTTTGTACTTCGACTTTTACAATGTATAATTTAGATCCTCTGTTCGTATTTCAATGATGTACCTAGTGACTGACAATGTATCTCTATAATCTCCTTGACCGACATGACGAGGTGGTCATCTCGTCCTCATCATCGTCACGGTGTCATGACACCCATCCTTAGGCTATGGCACGGGTACCGTACCGATGATACGGCCCAAATGGATGGGTGGGACAGTACATGAATTGGCTAGGTGGGTAGTATTAGGGAATCGCACGGGTATACCCCTGGGTGCCAGCCCCTGTACCCGTACCCATACCCGCTGAGAACCCATACCCATCGCGGGTACGGGTACCAAACCCGCGGGTTTACACGCAGGTCTGGTGGGTCGTGAACGGGTGGGAGTGTGTGCAAATGGCTGGGTGGATGGTGTGTGCAGAGGGCACGAGCACGCCAGTGCGCTCGCATGCAAAAACACGCGCGAACGCGCTGTGCGTTCGCATGCATATTTGCACACGAGAGCAAGACAGCAAGGGTGACAGGAGCGTGGTTCATTGCATGCAAATGCAAACGCGAATGCACAGTGCGTTCGCGTGCGTGTTTGCACACTGTAACAAGGGTGAGGTGAAGGTGGTGATGAAGGTGAAGGACATGCGAGGCGAGGGAGACGGCGACGGCGTTGGCATGCACATTGTGCCTTCGCTGGGAAGAGAGGGTGAGGCGAGGGTGAGGGAGAGCGCGACGGCGACGGTGCTGGCACGTACAGTGCACCGTCGCCGAGAGAGGAGCGTGGGCGAGGTGAATGGTCTGTTTCAAAGCATTCATATATCAGATATGTGTGCGAACTCGAGTTCACCGGAGCTCAGCACCCCTTTGACACGACCAGTCCTGAAGACCACTCGGAATCATCACCATAGATCGTATCTGTGAGGAACATGTGAATTGCGAGTTCCAGGTCGCCGGTAAGCAAATTCCGTCGCATGTAGAACATAAAACGAATTTTATGTTGCGAGAAAGAGGAGATACATCAGTTATTGCAGGGAGTATTCAGATCTGTCCAGTTCGTCAGCTTCGATGATCCAGGCCGACGTCGCGAGGGATGGAAACTTACTGATTACAGGTCATATAAATGTCTGTCAGCTTGAACCGGCCTTTGACATTGGTCGAGGTGCTGCGAGCTTTCGTGAACCGCCTCGTCGATATTATGTGTTCGTTGGGATATCGAATTACGTCGATTCTATAGCACCTTGGATGGCTTCAGAACACATTAGACAATGGCGTGCGCTCGATCACGTTGATGCGCTTACCGCGTTGATAGGACCGACCAACAGCTCAGCATAGCGCTTGAGAGTAATCTATGGAATCTTTGAGACTTGGTGAACCCGAGACATGATGCTGAGCGTCCGAAGACATCGATGGCGTCGACGACACACGCGTGTGAGCGCAACTGTTCTATCCTCGCGTAGACCTATGTACGTACGTCAGACGTCTGTAGGAGGGTGGGCGAAAATGTCCAGCCTAACCATACATATGAATGTGAATGCGACGTAGTCTGACTGAGTGATGAGAGCGCAGACATAAATATATTCCCGGTTTGATGTCGCGACGTGTGGGATGTACGCTCATAGTGCACCGAGTCCTGCAGCCGAGATATGTACGACGAGCAACGGCAGACAGCCTGTGGCAGTTGATAAAGCTTTCGCAGACGTCGACTATTTACCTAGTCGTCGCACGAGGTCAGATTGTTGAGATTCGAGTAAGAATAAGCGCCTTGGAAGACGCTGGCTGCCTGTGTGAACGGACCCATATCCAGAAGGAAACGTATTTATGGCGAAACTTTGTCCACACGTACACCAGAACACGCACTTTCGTGACGTGTCGAAACCGACAACTGTGCACCATCGTCGAGGATGTCGTCGACGAAAATCGGTGCGTAGCAGGTCTCCGGAGTGAATGGTCGTGCAACGCTGACAATTCAGTAAAGACCATATGATGATAGACACCGGTACCTCTGATTGGGTGAAGCCAGTCGCGTTCGAACCTGACGGAAAGCATTTTTTGAGCGGGAGCGAGGACGGAATTCGACGATGGCGATTTGCGGACGGTCAAGAGGTACGAAAGCAAACGGGAATGTGGGTGACAGCCATCTCTGTCTCGAGGGATTCCAAGTGGATCGTGTGCGGAACTTGGCGTAATGGGGCAAGCGTGTGGGACGCAGAGCTCCAGGAAAAGGTAATCGAAGTAAAGGGCACGAAGGATGTGTATTCCGTCGACATTTCGCCAGACTCGATGAGGTTTGCGACCGGGACTGGAGGTGGTGACAACGAAGTGAGCATCTGGAGCATAACGACCGGGGAGAGATTGGTGGGCCCGCTCAAACATGACTATCTAGTCATAGGCGTTTCGTTCTCTCCCAGCGGCGAGCAGATTGCCACTGCCTGCAGTCAGGATTCGGTCCGGGTCTTCGACAGTCACAATGGCAATGTGTTCCTCACCATCAAGACTCTTGCACCCACCGATCCCCCAGCCATACCACTTGCATGGTCCAACGATGGGGAGCAAATTTTTCTGGCATTTCATGACAGGTCAATCCTGACTTTCTCGGCTATCCCAAGAGGGCTCGCCGCGCAGATCGCCCAATCCAAAACGCTCCACTACTGGAACGTCCGCTCTGTCGCTCTAGCCGCCAATGGAAAATTCATTGCTACCTTTGCAGACCGTTCCGTCTGGTTCTTGGACACTCCATGGCTCACTGTGATTGGCTCCGTCGTCATGGACGACCCCGACGGCTTGGACTCCAGCCGCTTTGGCGTCAGTTCCATTGCTCTCTCGCCAGATAGTAGCTATATTGTAATGGGGCGAAAAGACGGGACAATCATTGTTCGGGATCTCCGCAATATCCTTCCGGAAGAGTACGGTCCTTTCCATGTACGTGCCCTTCATAGTGCTGGCGTGTCGAACAGGTCCCCACAATATCTCCCATATTGACATGCTACGATACTAGGCGCCTACTCGTGGGACTGGACAACAAGACGAACAGCCTTCAACATCGGGTAGCAACGACAACAAACCACCCGACCTTAATCCAGTAGGAGTCCGTCCCTTGTTACCAAACTAGCCGTGCTGAGTCCTTTGTGGTGCATACTACGTACACTAGGAAAACAACAGTCCACTCAAATCCGAGACAGAGAGCGACGATGCCGGTAGTGATCTCCTTGAGGTATGCATTATCTCCCTTTCTCCTCGAAGCGCGCTCTCATAATCGCGTAGGTCGAGTTGCCACTCAGTGCGACTAAACCTCATGATCAGGTTCGTGACGACCACACTCTCTTCTGGCTGCCGTGTTGATGCTACTGCAGCCACCATCCCCGGCATCCCCCACCCATTCTCCTGCGGACGAAGTACCACCCCCCGACTTGTCCCATGCCATATCGCAGTCGTCAGATACCCCAAGTCAACCCATGACCTCCCCTCCAGAGCCACAGTCGGAGAAAAACTATACGGCTACCGAGTCATCGCGGGGCATTTCAATGCTCCAAAGGTGGCTACGGACGAGGATCAAGAAAAGTACGCAGGTGAATGATACGAACGGGGAACCTTCGTGGATAGCTGAAGGTCGCCATCAGCGAGTGAGTGCGCTTCCTCGATAGACGAACGGACGCAGTGTGTCTAACTTTTCATCTTAGCGCGCGGTCGCGAAATCCGTAAAACGGGTTCGTTGGTCGTTTTGTTGTATTTCGTGGACGCCATTGATCGTCCCGCGCATCACAGCATAAATCAAATCCCAAGGTTGCTGGTACCAGCCATCACAGCAGGGATCGTTCTCGTACCGAACGAGGTCCTGCAGATCCAACTGCAGCAGACCCTGTACGTCTTTTTTTTTTCTGGCAATGGTAGACCAACGTCATGACGGCGCACGTAATATCAGGCGCGACGAGCGGACGACGCTCAACCCTCCACCGCGAGGCTCCGTGTAACGGTGCGCGTCGCCTCTTTCAACTTGCGTACTTGCACTCACGGGCCGATCAGCATGAGAAACAATCGGGCAGCGCGACAATCTCGTTCATGTTTCCCGCATGGATGTTGTGTTTTCGTTCGGGCACCGACGATGGGACGCATTAATCGAGGTGATTCGATACGATGCACGTACGGCACGCTATCTCATGACGTATACGTTGGTCACCTTCCCTTGTTGTACATTATGATGTTATCAGGTTGGCATCATGGTGGTGGAGAGTGCTAGTGAGTTCTCGTCCCAACATCTTGCTTCGTCGACCATGCAGTTCTCTGGCCAAGCTCTGTCGTCAGGGAAAACGGTTCAAGGTCAAAGGTACACACCACCCAATACGGTGAACATGACTCGGAAGAAGGAAGACATGACGTGCACACAGACTCGTCACGAGATCGGGAGTTTTGTTTCAAAGCATCCTCGCCAGATCGGAGGTACTGTATGATCCGTGTGCGAGCGCCTAAACCACCGCGCTAAGTTGATAATGACACGTTGGTGCTCCGAGTCCGTCCGTAAAGTAGCCCTCGAATGAATTTCCAATATGCCAACAACACCCTGTCCCAGGTACCCTATCGTGGCGGGACTCCGCGTCCCGTAACAGCCAGAGGTACCAGGTACCAGGTCCCATTCCATCGTTCTTCGAATCTATGTACCTGCGACTTCGTCTCATTCACCTGACCACGTTTTGAATCACAACCGTGATTACCGTTTCAGAGATGCTGGCATCAGATGAGGGGGTAACGACGTATAGTACCACGATCGAAAAAAAAAACCAACCAACGATTAGCCTATTAGAGTCTTGAAGCGAAAAAGAGTGCCAACAGAGCGTACGGCGCTATCGAACGAAAAGAAAGAAAATGAAGACAAATGGATCTCACAGTTCGGAAAGCACTGAGCAGACACACCGTACATTGACAATCATGATGCCCAACAAAAAAGAAGAAAAAGAGAAAAAGAAACAAATAACAAAAGCGTCACGTTCGTCGCATCACGATCACCAGCGCTGCATGCCAACATTGCCAAGACGTCTAGCCCCGCTTCGCCCGCTCTGGAAGTGCCGCGATCGGTCTCGACCCAGGCGACCCCGCACCCGAACGCACGCCCACACGCTCAAAACCACCGCCATCCATGTGTTCCACATCTTCCATCATCTCCTCCACTCCTTGTTCACGACCCTTTATCTTGTCCACCTTGACGCCCTTTGACGCTCCACTCCCTCTCTGCACCAATGCCCGCTTCGAACTGGCAGGTCCCAACGTCTGCGACGGATACCGCTTGAACGATGGTCGAAACACCTCGCCGTCGCTCCCACTCCCACCAGTCCCCGTTCCATCGCTCGTCACGCTCGACGCGCGCGAACCGGGTTCGCACGTGAGGGAGGTGCTCGAGCCATAGCTCACCGAGTGGGAATGGGAATGTCCGTGTCCAGACCCAGACACGGTCATGGACATGCTCGGCGGAATCGGCAACGAAATCGACGCACCCTGCATCGGCGGGGGTTTTACCAAGCTAGAGATGGCATGCGACGGGTGGTTGTTGTGAGCATGATGTGGATGTTGTTGATTTTGGTGGGGTTGGTAAGACGGAGGCGGATGCGAACAAGGCACCGTGAACGCCTGCGCCAACGACGATGAAGAACTCGAACTCGACGGTCGACTGATCCCTTGAAGATCCCCTTGCCCCACATTCGTGACAGCAGACGAAGGCAAGGTCCCAAGGTCCACCCTCTCCATCGGCGGCGAACTCGCACGCAAACTTGGCCGCGTCCCTCTCCGTTTCGGTACGAGGTTCAGCTTGAGCGACGCACTCCGCGCATTAACAGCCGCTTCATAACTCCTCAAATCATCCGGATTCCCATGCACCGTCGTACGCACCGTACCCCCGCCCACACTGACCTCACTATGACCATGCCCATTCATCATCAACGGATGGCTCTTTTCCATCGTCGGCGTCACGCTCGGCAACGACGACACCCTCATGCGCCGTCGTTGACTCGACGGTGACTGTGGCATTTGTGTGAGCGACATGGGTTGCGAGGTCGATAAATCGACTGCCGCCGTCCCTGACCCGCTCAACGGCGAGCGCATGTACGTCTTCCACATGTCCTTGAGCTCCCGCGTATCCGTCGCATCCTTGGTCAACCCGGGCGTGGGTAACACACCGAGCGACATGCCACGCTCGCGACCTTGGTGAAGATGGGTATGCTGCATGCGCGTCGGCATCGGCGTCGTATTTGGGGAATGAGGCAATATACCCATGCCGAAATTGGCGAAGAACGGAACCCCATCGGAAGAAAGGCCCGCGAGCACGTTGGGATCGTCGATGGACATGAGACCAAATGCAGAGGAGAAACCGCCTTCACCGACGCGGTGCGGTTGCTGTGGCGGGGGTGGCTGAGACTCAGACGAATCAGGAAAAGACGGCGGTTGAGAGGTGGGTATTGAGCTGCGGCGCCGGA
>QGOI01000332.1:0-30647 GCA_003313885.1 Boletus sp. MG55 | reverse complement strand
GAGCGGTAGGTGGGCGAGTTATGACTACTGTTTCTTTCTTTCTTTCTCTTTTCTTTTTTTCCCCGCCTCTGTCTTCGTTCAAACCAACCATGCAGCGCGTGCGCGATGACTATGTTCTCGTATATCAGTAATATCCTAGTATTGTGCTGGTGCTCCTCCGCTACACTTATGTTATACCATTCCACTTGCTTCGTACGACATGTCATTTTTGATGTTGACTGCCGACGCCAACAAGCGAGGCTTCGATTTGCCTTGCCACGGATGGCAAACCTTGGACGCTCGTTGCGAGCACAGTTCTGCCTTCCAGCACCCTTCAGCGTCTTCCATCCCACTGATAAAGTGTCCTGCCTTCGTAAAGGTGGTCTAGTTTCATGGCTACCATAGCTTGCGTCTTCGACAACACACTAAGTATCAACCAAACCGTCCAGCAACTCTTGGAGCTCTTCCGTAGTCTTCTCCCCGTCAACGGAGTCACCCACGTCCCCAGGCGCCGTGCCCACATCGTTCAACGCGTTCCCTCTCAAAAGTGGTTGCAATGATTCCCAAAGTTCAGATTCGACGACCCTCGTGCCGTGCGTGGCGCCACTCCCACCGTCCTCACTGGCATCCTTGCCGACGCTCTGTCCCCCACGCTCCACAAGGGCCGCAAACGCCCGTTCAAAAGCGGCAGTATCGAATCCGCCGTTCCGATCCTCCATCGCTCCTGCTTCACCGTCGGTGTCCACGTCCGCGTCGTCGGAGAGCCAGTTCGAAGCAGAGGAGGGTGGAAGCGACGACATGTCCCCAAAGACGGCGTCTGAATCGGAGAACCAGGCGCCATCCGAGTCGGCCAGGAGCGGTCCTCCTTCCGTGTCAGTCAACCATGCTTCCGTCTCGGTGAGCCACGCGCTGGCCTCGGAGTCACTGAACCACGCAGCGGTACATGCGTCGTCAGGGAGCCAAGTCGCGTCAGTTCCCGATCCATCGGAGTCGCCTGCAGACGGTAGAAAAATGTCGGAATCTGGTACCGAGAGGCTGTTTATCGTCGGAGTACCGAAATTGCTGTCGTGGCGCCTTGGGGGGCTCGAAAGCGGACTGATTGGAAGAGGTGAAGAAGGGGGCAGGGGACTAGAGGCATATTCCTCTTCCGCTCGGGACGCATCGCCGTCGCAGTTGATGTCATGCAGTTCATTTGTTCCTTGACCCTCATCCCAAGCTGGACGACTGGGACTACATTGTTCTGGAGGACTCGACATGTCCTCCCCGGGGAGCGTGTCGCCCGGTTCGCAGCTGCGCATATCTTCTTCCTTACAGCCCCTGTCCCGATCGACGTTCTGCTTGTCCGATGGAGATTTCTGCTTCATGATTCCAACATCCTCAGAAATGATTGGAGTTGAACCTCTAGGAACCTTGGAGTGTACTTGTAGGTGCGGCATTCGCAAAGCACAGGGTGAAGGTGGAGGTAACAAAAACGCCCTCATTCCCATCCCCGTCTGTGTCTGAGGCGTGCGAGTAGCCAAGCCCGGCGACACATATTGGGAGTTTCTACCAATGCGCAAGCCCTTAGGCGTCTGATGATTGCTGCTATTGCGTTTTGGTGTCCACGGTGTCTGTGGTATGTTCTTCCGAGGCGATCTCCTCGCGCCAGAACGATGAAGCACAGTGGGAGAACGCGGCGTGAAGGTAGCTCGGGTCAGAGATCGAGTGATGCTGGGAGTGCTTGGGGTAAACAATGCCCCCGGATCCTGGCCGGACGGTGTGAATAGGGAGCAAGAACCAGACTTGCTAGGTGTTCGATGTGGCCCCGATCCTGAAGAGTCAGGTTTCCTTGGTGGCGTGCTCGGAACATTTGGGAGCGTGAGTTGGCGACGCGACTGGGGCGGCGACGACGGGATGGGTTCCACCACATCAGAGGCGAATACGGGCAGAAAAGGCACCGGAGGTGGTAGTGAGGGAGCGCTCCATGAAACACTAGACGGTGGATGCATTATCCTTTGTTTTGCACCATTCGCGACAGCGTCTTCGCCTTCGTCAGAGGATTCTTTAGAAGGACGTTCTGCACCGTGGAGTCGTTTGCGTTGCGCTTTCGCAGACTCCCGCCGTTTCAATGACACTTGCGCCTTCTTGGCTTCTCGCTCTGCCCGCTGGCGGCCCAGTGCTTCCTCGGACAACCGTGGAAGCGTCGCGGTATTAGTACGAGCCCACGCAGGCAAAACAAAGTTTTTGAGTGGATTCTTCGTCGGAGCCGCAGTCGAAGTGGACATAGATGGTGCTGCGCATGCTAACGTAGTCATCGACGACAAGGCAGGATTGGTAACGGCCGTGCCCAGCACTAAACCAGGCTGGAAAGTCGACGTTGGCAGCGAGGTGCTCACTGAATCCGACCTGAAAAGGGGACGAGAAGGGGATGATTGGGCATGCCTCGAGGTTGACGCCAACTTGGCAGATCGCGATGGAGTTGCTTGTGGCATAGCGGCGGGCACGTCTACCTCTGAAAACGTGGAATGTCGTGAGCCGAAGAACTGAGCCAGCGAAAGAAAAGGCATGAAACCCAAACACGTACCCAACTTGCGTCCCGAAGATGACCGTTTTCGAACCTTTGCATTCTTACGAGCCTCATGCTCTGCCATGAATTCATTAAGAGTACGTCTCCGTTTCAATGAGGTTGTATCCGACGCGATGTCATTCGGAGATGCATCTGTAATCGCTGGATGGTCCACCTTCGATGAACTGGAATCAAGTACAGTCGTATGATTTCCATTGTTCTTGGTGGTCAAAGAAGCTGGGTGCCCATGCGTCGAAGAACCTGAAAGTTTGACTTGTAGGCGGGAACCCGAGGTTGCTACGGCACGCATGGAGCCTAGCATTGAAGGCAGTCGCACCAATGGTGATGACACCGACATTGGTCCACCCATCGGCGAAGACTGGACTCGTTGTCTCCCTTTCAAAGCACTTCCTGAGCTAGACGTACGCGTCACGGACGGCGAAGGGGAGGGAGGGGACCTTGGCGTGGACGAGCGGGCCTGACCCTCGACATAATCATCCAGTTTCCGTTTACGAGTTCGGCATGGAGTGGGTGTCGCTGGCATATCCAAGGCACGTGAGGCGGTTATGTTTTCCCTCTCCGTCTGTCCCGACGAGACTTGCGTCGAAGTCGGTGTCTTTGCTTCAGGTATTAGTGTCGGCGTCGACTCAAGTATCACGGAAGGTGCCGACGTTTGAGACGATGCAGGTGTATTCTCCTGTCCAGAAGGCGGTGTGTTCGCAGACAGAGGTGAGGCATCTGTACCCTGGCTGCTTGGCATTGCAGATTCTTGGTTGGTTGCAAGCGGAGACGTGTCGTGGTCGCTTGCAGCGATCTGCCTACTACTTGGTTTGCGGAATGCGGTAGTGTCAATGATCGAAGAATCAAGAATGACGATATCTGAGTCTCCATCATCATGTTCATCATCTGCGTTGCTTTCCCCGTGCATCGGTTTTGTTTCGGTGGCCTGTTCCGCACTACTGGCGGAAAGCCCCACGTTTGCCGCCGCGAGCTGCAGTAAATGAGGGTTAGTAGCAAGCAATCCTTGCAGCGCTGATAGGAGAGCCGCTTGCTGCTCAGGGGTGGTATTCGCGGCCATATGGCCGGAAGAAGTAGATGGGATTGAGGTTAACAATCCCAACAATGGATTATGTGTCGGATGGAAGTATGGCGGGGCTTGGGAATAAAGTGATGCGTGTGATTGAGTTTGATTTTGATTGAACGGGTGGGATTGCTGGTATAAAGCAGGCATTCCGGTTGCCCCTCCATCTGGCCCTCCTGTCGGTGTATGGCGTGTCAACGGTGCACATATAAATGGCGGGTATGTAGGTGGAGCTCGCGGAGGTTTGGGTTTAGTCCTTTGCCTTCTCCCCACTTCCTGCTTAAATTCAGATTGAGTATCTGTTCCCTTCGACGAGCTTGCCCCTGCATTGTTGATCTCGTCAGCAATTATGTAGAGTTTCTGCAAAGATCTATGTTACCAGGTAGAGAAGAGGCACTGTCTTGCGATGTAACCTTTGATTTAGAGGAGGAGGACCCCTCGGGGCGACCGCGCGAGCGTCGTGGGGGACCTATGTAGAGCTCTGGAAAGTCGGCTGAACGAGTTAGAGTTCGCTGTTCCTGCTGATCATGCTGCAGATAAGAAGCAGATAACCAGCTCACGCCTGGACCTTGGGGAGGATGAGGAAGATTGACGGGTTGAGATGGACCAGGTGCAGGCATCAGGCCGAATGAAGGGTACGAATGTACTATAGGTTTCGGCAGGCGCTTGGTCTGTTGCGAAGAAAAACGATAAGTGTTCATGAAGCAAGATGAAGCGGGCGATAAAAAGCTATGGAGAAGCCTGAAAATGAAATAAACACACCTCTCGAAGCGCGAAAACAACTTCGAGTGCCGGTGAGGCATTCGGAATGATGGTGCCGGTGACAAAGACATTCGCCGAATCGATCGACTCAAGAGCCCAGGACATAAGTCCAAGGGCAACCGCTACACCACGAGGTGAACTGGTATTGTGGGATGGGTATGCCAGGCTCGTAGGTAGGGGCTGTGCTTCTAGGGGATCGAGAACATAGAGAGAGAAGTCTCGTGCGGGGTCCTGGAGGAGTTCCGGACTGTAATAATGTGATTAACCTCCCAGTGGAGAGGAGATATTAAAGTCAGCACCCACCTAGAATCACATACAACTGCAAGGCATGCCTTGAGTGGGGCTCGTGCGTAGGTAGGTTCATTCGTAGCAGACTGTGCTGTGGTCTCATCACATGTGATCGCTGGAACCTGTGATGAAGACTTGGCTAGAATATATTGCGGATTGCTATTAACCGTGTACAATACACGCACTATTCCACAACCGTTCAGAGTCACCAAGGGCAGGATATCGGTCCTCAAAACTGACACTCACGAAATGCTTGCAGCTTTCTGGCCTCCATTCAACGGCGAGAAGAGCAGGTGGTATCACAATATCTGTCAGGTTGAGGCTGGCTTGAAGGAGGCATATCGAACAAGCATCAAGGCGTGGAACTTGAGTCTGATGCGGCGCGCGCATGTCACACATGTGACAGGACGCGTTTGGTGTCACGAACGCGTCCAGTGGACTTCAAGTTGAACTTGTCACTGGCTCGACGAGTCACCAGGCTACGCCCAATAACTTCATCGATCATCGTGTTCACTGGATGACTGCAGAAATGTGACCGAAGTAAAAGCATCTATGCATCTGCCTCAAAGACAGGACAATCCACGGCAGGTAGGTGGAAACGTTGTGACTCTCTGACCCTTCCTGAGGCGCAGTGACAGGTATTGTCTAATTGGCCCAATGCTTCAGTATCTTGCCTCCTGAATTCTCCGACCAACAAACTACTTCCAATCACGGACTATTATTGGTAAGGACAATTAATGAACGCTAGTCGAATCTCGATATCCTTGTGATGCGTTAATAATCTTCCACGACAATATTAATGATCCGGTTCACGTTACACTTGACACCTCGAAAGCTCACCTCTCGACGCTGGCGTCCCAATTCTGGCATGTTGTAGGCAAGCCGAAGCGTTTTGGTTTCAAGGATATCGCAATCACCCCCCGTGAGCTTTGGGAATGGCGTTGAACCCGTTGCTCTAGCTTGAGAACGACCACACGGTTGCTCCCCTTTCAGGCCATTCGCCCTCATTGGAAAGGACAACCGAATATCTCAGACCTCTATATTTCTTCGTACACACCAACACTCGGCACGCTTCCTTGTGCAGGGAAGCAAACACGCCCGTTCCAAAACTCGTGTCATGCATCTCGCAAACAATGATGCTACAATCGAGCGGGCGACCGACACATTCAATCTCTGCGAGTGGCTTCATCTTGCTTCCCATGACCTCTCCGACAGAGCGCGGCCGTTCGAGTCTTGCTTTGTATTATACGACGGCTGCTTGACAATCAAAAAGCGCGTTCAATAATCTGATTTTCAGCATCCCGAGTTTGCGTTTCCTCTCGGGGTGTCGCACCACCGGCGTTGGCGATGCAACTACCCCAGACAAAGTGGTCCTCCTCGCGGCGGCCATGCAATTCGGGGGTTTCGCAGCGTCATTGGGCCCATCTTACCTGTGGATGATGCCGTTTCTTCAAGTGACCACTTTTCACACGCAACAGTTAGATGCTAATGGGCCGTTCCGTTTGTGCCGCTCCATAGTTGCGGTCGCTTTGTACAGAACATTTGCGAAGGTCATGTCAATAAGTAAGCGATCCTAATAATGCCAAAACAAGGCCACCCGAGTATGCAGCTTCCCCTGATTCCATCTGCCTCCCGAGCTTCCTGATTTCCAAACCTTTGCTAAGGACAGAGACCCATGCCCGTGCCTACCGGGCCCGTACTCCACCTAGAAACCACGGACCGCTGTGTACATTGATTTTGAGGACATATGGGCGACCAGCGCGATCGATATGTATTCTTGGTTCTTCCCGTTCGCTGGCTACCACTTCTGGTCACCAGACTAACCTTAGGTTGCAGGACCGGCCAGTCTCCTGGACCCGGGTCATGCTATGTTTAAGTTATATATAACGAAGCTATAGGCTTCGCGTCATCAAGTACACCTCGTATGCAGCATACGATACATAGAAAATATATATATATGGATCCTATACGCCCCAAAAAATATTACCACGTCACGTCCGCCGTGGACATTGTCTAATGAGTGTCAAGCCAGCCCAACCATGTGGTCTGACACTCAATGTGTGGTGGAGGCAGGTAACTGCAGTCTCTCTAAACATAGCTTTGCAACGACCTCACCGTTCAGCGGTATACTGTTTCCCTGAAACCCTTCAGGATACTTGACCCGTGGCACTTCGGGGTGCGTGAACGTCCTGTTCAAGGTGAACGGAGGTAGCGATCATAGGCGGTGGTACGTACTTATCATTCCAAACACCATAGTGCACCATTCCTAGCGCTCGCGAAGTGTACTCATAGTCGCGTGCGAACCCCTGAGGGTAGAAGAACTCGATCACCGTCGATTTTGGGGAGGGTTTCATCCACACGAGGGACGTCAGCCCGTTACCATGTACACCCATCATGATCTGTCCCCAAAATTTGGATCGACCAGCGAGTCAATCAGCTGTGCCTTTTTTGGTTGCTTGAATGGCATGCACTCACCGTCGTCCGCGCGGCTAGCCTGAGTTGTTCCGCATGCGACAGCTTGTCCATGCTCACGACATTCACCTCGACCCCATGCTGATCGCGAAGCTTGTACAGCTCCTTCACAAGCTTCTCGTGGTCCTCCTGGATTAGCATACGTCGACCCCACGCTTGACGTGAGATATACGTGATGACAGGTTTCGATCCAGCCTCAAAGTCTTCATCAAGCCCACTAAACTTCGCCACAGCACCCCGAATCGGGCTCCACCAGTGCTTACTTCCCGGCAGCGCAAATGCCTCGGACGCGGTGCGACCCGTACTCTTATAATCTTCACCCTGCATCGTAGCTGAGCGATCTGAGAATATGACACGATCGAGGATCACTGGCCGCCCCATCTCTGCACGGTCTTGCCAATCCGCGGAGTATTCAGCGGTGACGGAGGGGAATGTACTGCGGAGAACCCATTGGTTCATCGAGGCGTAGTCTCTCCAATGGTCGGCGTCTGCGTGGGCGAACCAGATGCGACGCAAGGCGGGGAGCAAAGACGATCCATCAACAGAGATAGCAGGGTCTAGTGAAGAGTACGTCCGCCAGAACCCGAAGAAGAGTTCCGCAGACCAATGGTAGTAATGTGTGATGCTGAAAAAAATGTAGCAATTCAACAAGGTCTCGCGTCATAGTCGGTGGTGATGAACGTACAACTGTGGTGAATCGTTGACGATCCACTGAGTTGGGTGTCAGGGCTCAGATAAGGCGCGTTGTTATAGGAAATGACGCACCGTGGTTCCGTCTATAAGATCTGCACTGGTTCCAAATAGTTCTTGCGCTTCGTCGGTCGCGATGACGCGAAATTCGCGGTCAGTTGGTAAACGGCCTGCAACGGCCTCGGCACCGTTGGCTATGTTGACGCCCGTCGACGTGATGGTATTGCGATCTGGAACGGAGTCTGGGTCGTCAGTGACGACAAAAATGGTCCCGTTCAGCAAAAACAGGTTGTCAAACATCGTCCAGCCTTGAATGCAGGGGTCGGCGGTAGATCGGGTGGGAAAATGGCCCACGCACCAGGGGCATGGGAGACTATGGTCGTTGATGGCACTTGCTTGGAGGTCCACGTTACACGCGTGCGCCAACGTTCTGATTCGGTAGATGGGACCTGGACGTCCTGGGAAGCAGACTCAAGATTAGAGTCATGTTTCTGCACAACCTGTTCCGGAACTAAGCGTGAAGCGCGCGAGTCCCGAGCGCCAAAGCCTGCTCTAGACAGCGAGAGCAGTGCGATGAGTAGGAGACCGAGGAGAACATATTCGCGTCTTTTTGGCGCCGAGGATGTACACTTGAGCATCTGGTACCAAGATTAGACAGAGCCAGGTGAGTGGCAAGCTATTGTAATGAACGACAATATACTTGTTTAGCGAAGGGCGTCTCGAAAAGAACCGGCACTCTTACTGGCAGCAAACGCAGCGGTGTCGTTCGATGTTGCTGTTTTGGATGAAGCCAAGTCTGTCGAGCGGAATCAAAAAGGGGGGGTCAATAACCCATTATGGAGTGACCCTTATGCAGGCGGCTGTGCTACAAACGATAGGCACGGCAGTACTCATCACGCGAGGTTTACAACCTCCAAAGAGTTCTTCACGCACTGATGGGTCTCGCAGGCCGCAAACAAAAACAGCGTATCCCCGCCGACCCTCGGAATCTGAGTTGGGCTGATGGTGAGCCCTCGCCTACCATCACCACGATCATGCTTACGTTCACCCGCTCGCTCTGCAGATGCCTCCCGTTTTGGTCTCTCTTATCTCTCAAAGTTTGGATGGGATGCATCCCAAGGCCTCGGGTCCTCAGGCGACGGGATGAAGACGCACCTCAAGGTCCAGCAAAAGCTCGATATGATGGGCATCGGCGCACAGCACCAACGAGACCCCAACGGTATTGCGTGGAAGCAAAACAAAGAATTTGAGGCATTGTTGAAGAGGCTTAACGAGAGTGCCGAGCAGGGAAAGGGAGTTGACGGTGAGGACGCGGAAGGGGAGGGTGGGAGACTGCGTGAGACTGCGATAGACAAGGCATTCGTACGCGCACAAGAGGAGAGAGCAAGGGAGGCCTTGGAAAACGAGTCATCTGTCACGACAAAGAAGCGGAAACACAAGGACGGGGACAATTCAGATGCCATCGAGAACACGAGAAAGAAACAGAAGGAGAAGGAGAAGAAGGAGAAACGCCGAAAATCCAGTCCTGATGACTCTGCTGCTCCCTCCCTTAACCTCATTTCTGAACCTTCGTCAGCACCCTCTTCACCGGGTCCTCACTCTGAACCAATACCCAAATCCCGTCCGATGGCGTAAGTCATACACGCAGACTGATTAACCATTCTGATACCCTTTTTCGTGTTGTCTTCGTTCATGACAGTCATCGTGCGCGTATCCGCGCTGCAAAACGTATCACGGACAAATCCGCATCAGCTATATCAGAGATTCTTGGTATTGCGCCTTCTTCGTCCGTGTCCACATCGACGTCGACCCCCGCACCCACAACGCCGTCCTCATCCACCCCCGCCCCCCAACCTTCACTCTCCCTTGACAACCTGACAACATCGACCAAGAGCGTCGCGGATTACTTCAAGGAAAAACTTCTCGCTCGTTCATCCAAACCCTCATCCCCTGCATCATCATCAGCGCCTTCGGGATCTGCTACACCAGGTCTTGGCACCACCAGGCTGGGACCCGGATTGTCAAACGTTTTCCCACCCGACGACGAGTGTGAGTTGCCGCGAAGAGGCATAGGTAGCCGAGCCTCCGCCGTTCTGCCACCCTCACAAGGGCCTGAATCAGGATCAGCACCTGGGTGTGGCGACGACAATAACGATGGTCGAGATATGTTGACGGAGAAACAGCGCCGGAAGGCGGAGCGCAAGGCTGAGAAACGGAAACGACGTGAAGCCGAGGCTAGCCAGGTTGTGTCTACCTTTGTAAAGGAGCAGATGAAAGAGGATGACGCGGAAAGAGTCCAAAAGACGTCCAAGGAGCAAAAACGTCGCGAGCGAAAGGAGCAGGCGCCCACTGGCGAGCCCAGTGATAACGACGACGCCATCACCATGAAAAGGCAAGAGTACGACAACCCGAGCGGTTCCTTGCCAGGACCCAACAAGAAATCCAAAAAAGAACACAAGAAGAAGCGTTCGTGAACACTAGGGGACGTTGATCTAGCTTAGCCGACACGAGGAAGGCGGCATTCGAGGAACTCTGCTATCCCATGTACATACCCTGCACATGTTTTATCGACAGTAGATCCCTTGGTGTGTATATACACAAGATGGGCGCCAACAAGTGCGATCAACCACAACTCCCCGAGCTACCCTCTGGGTCCGAGATCACCCGAATCTGACTAACCGCTCCTAGATCAGTTGTTACCGAGCTTCTCCGATAGACCATTCTGTGTCAATGCGCGTATATGTGGACCAGGCTTTACAAATTCGACCTCATACTCTCTCTTTCCTCTCTCCCTCTCCTTCACTGCACCCACTCTCTAAGCCCTAGTTCAATCGACCAGTCTGTCCACGAACCGTATCTCGACCTCAGCTCGATGATATGGCCGAAGACGAACTTGAACTCGTCACCTAAAGTCACGGATCGGTTGACAGTCACTCAGCATCTCACAATTCGCATATTTCCCCCATGGAAAACGCTATCTGTATCGTTCGTCCAGTTCAAACACTTTTCCTTCTACCGGTCTGTAGGATCATGCGCTCCTCGGGCCCGCTTGGAATCGACTGTCCTTCGAGTCCACACCCGTGTCGACGCGTTCGGTTCTCTCACCCAATCGCCATGAAACTGAAACTAGACGCCTCTTCATGCGGCCCCCTTTTCTACCCTCTCACACAGAGTTGTCGAATTGTACGGTAGGGAGATTTGACTGACTTGCGTCCCCATGACTTGCCAGTGTCCGATCTTAAGAAAGCACAATCTCCAAGGGTCACCAAGTCTCACCGGGAACGATACTCACTCTGCGCTGCGAGAGCCAGTGCTCATTGCTGCGTCATAGGAGATCTACGTCGTGATTGGACGCTACCCAAAAAATGCAGAAAAGGTACGTACGAACCTAAGCGTACCGTCCATACATCGGTCTGGAAGATGGAGTCGTTTGGCTCAGCGATGCTCGCCCTGCGGCCTGATAAACGTTCATATCACACCCAACAAACCGCGAAGTACTCTTTCCCCAGAGCTCAATCGAAAGGCAAACCGGAGCGCAGTAAGTTTCAGACACAATCAACTAAGCTCTAGAAACTAAGCTATACAACGCGTTAACCCACAACCCGTCCAGTCTAGGCTGCTCGGGTCCATTACAGTAGACTAGGATAAGCAACGTCCATGATATCAATGTCCATCCGCCTCTCATTCCTCATTCCTCCGGTCTGGTCTCCGTCTCAAATACTTTCACACCATTGCGCATTGCCCCAGCCGGACTTTCACAGTACACTCGCAGTGCATTCACGACCTCCGGAAACACATCCTTATGGATATCCTTCCCCCACAGAATGTCCAAATGTTCGTATCCATCCAATTTCCTGACTCGCGTCCCGCTCGCCGGCAACGCGCCGACCATCGCCTCGATATCTACGAGACTGTCCCTATTGCCATACAGCAACAAAATCGGAGTCTCGATGTTCCTGGTAGGGAACCGTGTGGGGCGATAGGCTTTCCCAGAATTTGCCGAACCGCTGAAAACTGTGATGTCATCGTCAAACATCTGAAAAGCAGACTCGCGCATGATCTGGAACCAGTGCACGACTGACTTGACGGATGCGTATGAGTACAAGTGAGCGTACGCGGCCGTTTTTTGGGTGGTGGTAATGTTGCGGCTGTCCCAGGAAAAGAGGAATTTAAGGGAAGCGTCGATGATGGAGGTAAAGATAGGTGGGTAGAAGATCGCTTGCCAGGTCGCAGCCGAGGAAAGAATCGCTTTTCGTCCGAAGAAAAGGTATACCGATGTCGGACTGGGGAATCAGCAGTAAAACGGGGAGTCATCAGCGAGAAGAATGAAATGAGACAGATGTGAGAGGCGACTTACGACGCCTTCATGAGTGCGTCCACTACGGGAGCAGACAATCCTGCGGGGCTCATCGCTGGCGCAAGTGCGACCAATACGTTGACTTTCTCGTTCAGCTGCGGGTTGACGCTCAACGCAGCGAATGCCTGCGCGGTGCCTTGACTAAATCCAACGTAACCAAGACTACCCACGCCGGTGCGAGCGAGGATGTATTCGATCGAGTCAGGAATGTCGTGCCAAGCAAACTCGTCTAGACTGTAGTTCCAAAACTTGGAGGAGCTTGGCTTATGGTGGATAGACTTTTTCGAGTATTTGTTACCGCGGTTGTTCCCAAGCCAAACGTCGAAACCTACAGATCGCACGGAAAGCGCATGCGGGGTCAACACCTAATCAGATTGTACTGTACGCCCACACATACCTTGCTCTACAAGCACGAAAGGCAAACAACGAGCCTCGTCCGTCAGACACACCCACACCTCGCTGTTCATGAGCAGCCCATGGTGGAGATACGCCACTGGTTTTTTCGTGTCTGCCTCAGACTGACGCGCAGTGCCATCACCCTTGCGGTTAGGAATCCGGTGCAATGTGAGGAGATAACCATCCTTGGTTAGGACGACGTGCTCTTCATGCGCGTACCCATACAGTGCACACAGCTCTCCAATGTCTTTGGCAGCGCGGATGGCGGAGGCAAAGGCCTCTTCTGTCGTCGGTGTGCCACGTGTACTCGTGAAGCGGTCAAAGAGCACCTGAGAGCGGTTGTAGAACCAGGCAACGATGGGTTTCGGTAGGAGCAGCACAGTGAAGCGAAGAAGCGTCTCGACACTGAGGATGGAGAGGCCAACTAGGAGGGCGAGGTATTCCCTGAGCGAAAGCCGTCCTATGAGCGGGAAGTGGACCATGAGTCTACCGAGCAGGATGGTCTGTTGGTAATGAGTCCAATGGGTAGAGCACAGGTAAAATAGGTAGGCAAATTGGCAATTACCCCTGCATTTTGCTTACGTAAAATACTTCCCTGAAGATCTAGAGGGTCCATCATGCATCCTATGGCGAGGTACTTTCTTCCCATGTCTATCCCCAATCATGACCGTAGTACTACGTATATTCGTGTTGCATACGAGGTATTGTGTTCTCGCTTCGTTCACTCCCACTTTACTTGAGGGCACCTATAACATGTAGGCTAGCTTACTACCTCACGATCAAATTCATTGTCTGATCCTGGCGCATATACGTCTCGTACTTGACTGTCTGGTTTGGTTTGTATAGGCATAAAATTGCACTGGGTATCATGAAACGAACGAAGGTGTCTAATATCTGATTACCATGATCATTACTTGTAAACGACATGCACAAAGGCAACATCAAATGGAATGGTAGCAATGAACGACGTTTAGTTAGAGGTTGATTTAGTGTGGGCCGTGCTGGCAAATCCAACTCGTCCATTGGTGGTATCATATATGCTGTAGTAGCGCTCGCTGAAAAGTTGTAAACGTCAGTTTCCACGAATACTGTGGACAGAAAACAAAATAACTGGGGACATACAGGAAGGTGTACCCATTCATAAAGTCTAGGCCAGACCCAGAATTGCTCCCGATGTCGCTGACGACAAGGTAGATTGCAGTTGCGTTACCTCCAATCTGAGTGTTGAGCGATCGAGGCCAGATCTGCCCGTTAGGGGTTAGGTCGTACGAGTGGCTCCCAATGTGGAATGTCAATGTATGCAAGTCGGCATATTGGTCAGAGGTAATGCTGAGCAGGCCGGTGGTCTGATCCATGATACCACCGGTCAGGCTCTGATATTTCTGGAAAGCATCTACGAGTCCCGACACAGGGTGTCAGCGCTCGATGTCGATCATTAAGTCTCGACACGTCACTCACCAGTGGCGAGGAGGATCAGGGTGGTGCCAGTGTCGACGATACCTGCTGTCTTTGACAGTATGGTTTCCCCAGCGTATGTGATAGACTGGTCGATACCCCAGAAGTTGGACGCAGACGAGGTCTTCGTGAGCGGAACGTAGTTCACGGACCCAGTGGTGACACTGCTGTCATATCCACCAAACGTGAGCTCCCCTGTGCTGCCATCGGAGGCCGGGACGAAGTAGATCCCAAGCACCTCCTTAGAGATGGTTTTCTGAGCATAAAGGTTGTCTGACACCGTAGGGACAAGGTCCGTGTTGTTGACCGTACCAGAAGTCAGGTCGACAGGGCCTACACCAAGGATACCGTCAACGCCGTTGAAACCAGTGGATGTCGTAGCCACGCCAATGGATTGCTTGGCGATGACCAGTTGAGGTGAGAGCGCGACGGTATCGATCCATTCCTCTCCAGACCAGCTTCCAGAACCGTAAGACGCTGACTATGTTCACCTTTAAGTTCGACGCAAATGATATGTCATCATAAACGTACGGCAGTATTCCCAGTGTTTTTGCTGGAAATAGTCTGGACGTATGGCTTACCCGTCCCCACGAATGTGTTGGCGCTTCCAGTATCAATCACCAGCGAATCTGCGATCAGTCAGTTCCCGCTTATACAATGGCACCTGATCCACTTACAGTTGGTCGGAGGAGTGCCAACTCCAACGTTAGCAACATAACTCACGACGTTGTTCGTGACGCTGAAAAACGCGTTACGTTTGTTGAGTTGGCCAACCTGTTTCATAGCCTGGGCACGAGCGCGGTCCTTCTCAACAACGTTAAGAATGCCACGCTCATTGATCTTGGTCGCAAAACGAAGGACAGCCTTGCCGCTATGTCGACTGAGAGGACTCGCGTCCACAGCGGACAATGCGACGAGCAATAGACACAGGAGCGTGTTAGATGGGAACATAGTAGTTCTGTCGGGGGCCTAGAAATTTGGATTCCAGGTGATTTCAAGCTTTTATATACTGTACACGCGACTTTTCACATTACGCGAAGTGGCGAACCTCTGTGGGGGCTTATTTAGCTTGACGGTTGAACTTCCTTCTTGCTGCGCGGCGGAAGCATGTATTACCGTGAGATGGGGCAGCGATGTGACGCGGTTCACCTGTGTCAGAGTACCATCGAGGTGCGGGCACTGGCAAGACCGGAGACGGGCCATAAGTACTTTGCATTGTTCAGTATTTGCTTGACCCTGAGACCTGCCATTGAATACTTTGAGAGTCTGATTCAGAGTGACAAGTGCGTTTGCCTACTATGATTGATTTGGTAGTATAGCGTGGTGCCAAGAATAAACGAGACCCCGTTTCCTGCCAATTAGACCAAATCTAGCTGTGGAGGGCCAGTTGTCGGCCGGCCCGGATCTGTAAAATCAGCCGAGGAAGCAGAAGAAATATAACTACTCTCTACTACCGCTTACCACATAGTCGATGTGCAGTCACAAATGTCACAAGTACTCTGTCATCAGTCCCGTATCCAAGTCCCAATTAAGTTGAGAATTAGGTCAAACTAGGAGCAAACTTATCACGTTGATCTTTGTATCTCAACGAAAGGGCACAGAATGACTTCGTTCGATTTCGTAGTGTCCAGAAATCAAACATGATGGCAGAAGATCAATTGTTGAGAAAAATGAGAGGTTTTGAGAGATGCGTGACCAACTATGTGGTAAACAACAGGATTTCGAAGCGGCCTTCCATAACGTCACGGTGCTACATATGTAAACACTATTTTTTGAGATTTCATGGCCGTACTGCTGAGGGCTCGCTGAACAGCTCAGTTGCGAAAGAGTTGTTGGATTGTCATTCATTTCAGCTGCTCTGGGGCTGCTGGATGGCATCTTCTTCAGCCTCTCGCAGAAGAGTGCGACGAACCTAGTTTAAGCGCATTCTGTGGCACCTGCTCGTTCACAGCCGCCGATCGGCTTTCTGAAGCGGGCTTTGGGATGGGCTGAGCCCGTTTCTTTTTTGGAAGGACCCTTAATTCCCTTTTGCGGCGACCCATCCTCCAATCACAGCTCTCAAATGGCCTACAAAAGTGTCATCAAGCGGTAACGTTATACAAGTGTTTTGCTGCATTGGAGATTATCAAGCTCAGTCACTGGGCGAATTCAAATGCTTTGCGGTGGAACAGTTAAGCGATAACGTTATGCAGCGCCTTTGTGCGACTGTTTGGCGGTACTAAGGCTAGGGCGGGCCGGCCGGCCGGCATCAGAGAAAGCAAGCATTTACGTTGTTATTTCTATGCATTTTGCAAGTCCCCCATTGGCCAGATCACTCTAAGCGGCACCAAAAAGAGTAACGTACCTGGACTTGCTATACGGGGCACCATAATGGCCCGCTTAAGCTGTAGATGGGTCGATATAGCGGCAATATGTCACAAATAAGAACGGGACTAAATTTGACTGACCTCTGACGACTGCAGGTTAGCCGAGGTCACGAAGGGGTTCAGAACGCATCTCTGAAGTTTCTGAACAGACAAAAAAGGAATAGTAATTGAATCAGAGCTCGCCAAACAGCCAGGATCTCTCTCTGCCGTGTTACGTTACAAGACCGTCTTGCAGATCCGGGCCTGCTAGTTACCAAACGATGGGACTCAGTCGGAGGAACTTCAAGTTACGCACTGTTACGGTGTCACACCATAAACATGCATTTTGCTTGTCCGGTCGCATACTCGGCTCAAGCTTAAGGTTCATGCTGGTACGGTGGCTTGCGGGCGCATGGCATGGTCGTACACTGGCATTCCTTTCCAAGGCATCCGGTCATGCATTTGGGCTTGGTGCTGAGAACTATCATAAGAATGAATGGAACAAATTATTTACATAATCTAAGCGGTTCTGCTGATCGCACCATAGTTTATTGAATTTAACATGCAACGCCTTCAGTTTCCCCACGATAAATTAATTACAACAAAGACTTCGAGGTTTCACTGAATAGTACGTACTGCAAGGGGTAGTGCCGCGCGAATGACTTCTGTACGTGCCAAAACAACTCCTCTACCGCCAAAATCCGCGGTATTTGGATGGTCAATGCGAAGTCAGCATCTGACTGATATTGATCCACTTCAAATTGACGCCTGTATCTCAAACGATACTACCCTATTACCAATTAGTCTGGTGACCAGACCGTATCTATGAGGCAAGCCGTCGATAGACGGTCTGGTAAAATCCGTGAAATTTTGGGAGGTTGAGCGGATTCCCACAGTCATGTGAGCCATAGCCAATGAAAGAATGCGAATTTCATGTCTGTAAATTATTTTGAAAACTGATCTGAAAATAAACTGAAATAAATACAAAGATGCAGTGATCGACAGTCTCGACCTTCGACATGGGGCTGTCAGTCCTTATCAATAAGTTCCTTCATTTATCACTGGACGCTCTCGAAGACGTTGCTAGTCAAGCCCGAATTCAGGAAAGGCTCCCACTTGAAGACCCGGATAGGATAGATGCACTGCGTGCGTGCTTAATCGTTTATGTTCTCACTTCGATGAAAATCATTCCAAGAGTCTTTCAACTTTAGGCTTCAATTCGATCCTCAACGGACGTGATACCACCGTCACTGCAGGGACAGGATGTAGAAAGCGCTCTGTTTCTTAATTCTGCTGCTGCTCCGTCCAAACACAATCTCCCTGACGATCTCTCCGCTTAAACAGCTTCAGATGACGCAGGCGAATAGCCCTGTTTTATATTCTTGTGCATATGCAGCTTAATTAACTTGATTTGTAGGTTTCGGAATTTCAGAAGTATGGTATTAGCACGATTGCAATAAACGAAGACACTCCAAATGACCCAGACCTACGGAATGTGAGTTTTGACGCATTACGTGTTCCGCTGAAGTAGTAATAGGCTCTTTATTCCACAAGTCTATCAAGTCCGGTCATTACCGACTCGGACCTCTTATTGTATCGCCAGAACAGCTGAGCATGTTCAATGGCCATCTTCCTCGTTTAGCCCGGCTCATCTGACAGGATCGCTCGTTTACAAGCCAGATTCGTCGTGTTCACATTGATGAAGCACACAATATATATACTGCTGGTCTCTTGCCTCACGGCGAGCCCGCCTTTCGCCCTGCTTATGGCCGTCTTGGAGATTTTCGTGTCTTTCTCCCAAGGGGAACTCCCTTTCAGGTGCTCTCTGCAACATTGCCCCCTCATATCCACCTGGCCATCAAATGCTCATCAATTGGCGATAGGATACATATGCTCAAGACCCGCTTTCAGCTGTACGACCCGCAATGTGGCTATGCGATGACAACGAACTCAAGCTTTCGAGCAAAACTCATCCAATGAATATTCGATCGATCCAAGACATCATCGACCTACTCGAACAGATGGCAGAGGAGTGGGGCGAAGAAATTGGCTCGCAGTTGTATACCCTCATTGAGAAGTTCGACAAGGCACGAGTTAAAAACAGGATCAACGAATGGCAAAAAAGGGCAAGGGGTTTTTATGCTGATACGAATACATGAATAATTGTACTGTACACCAAGCTAATTGTCAGAGTACTCGGTCATTCATCATCACCTGGACTCTAGACTGAGTCGAGAGATCAAAATCTACTGGTTGAATGCGCTCATCTGGTGATAGACGTTCCGATGCACCAGATGTTATGGCCTGATTTGCAGCTTGTCCACCGGTAGATGCCATAGTGCGCCTATAAGTTGCAGCGAGCGAGGCTGAAAGCGAGAGCGTTGACAGATGGTGGTAATTGGTTGGCGTGCTGCGATGCAGCGACAGTTAACAAGTACTTATCCCTTATCCTGACACTTATCTTCCTGCACGTGATCTCAGACAAGTCTAAAAAAGGCTTCTCTGTTCACATGACTGTGGGAATCCGCTCAACCTCCCAAAATTTCACGGATTTTACCAGACCGTCTATCGACGGCTTGCCTCATTGATACGGTCTGGTCACCAGACTAATTACCAATAGCATCTATTTATACGTACTGTCCTACATGCTCGTAGGTGCACGACTCATACTACCAACCCGCTCCCTGGGTACCCTGCTGCAGGTGCTTCACTACCTTTATCTGTTCATCATGTCGGAAGGATGATGACAACATCTGCATCGAGTTCCTGTCCTGCATTCATGTCCATGGGGGAGGATATTGTTAGACTGGCTGTACCGGTGCTCGAAGAACCTCGTGCTCCCGTCTCCATGTTACCATAGAGACTCATCTCTGGCTTGCACCGACTTCATTTTCCCTCATCATTTCCCCCCAAGGGCATCTCTAGCACCTCTCCGGCTGCTGTTCTCTTCCCGTCGAATCACACGCACCTAACATGGGTACTTTGTAGCCCATCAGATCTAAGACCCAAACCATTGACCACATCGAACATGAAGTAGATACGACATCGACGCCAACGACTCTTGGAAACGGCCTTTCAAGCGAACCTCACAGCGCGTGTAACCAACTCCAGTTTCCAGGAGACTCCATCTCGGGAGCCCATTTCGCGGCGACTCGAGGTCTCCCACTAGCAGGTCGTACCGACGTTTGCCTGCGTGGTGTTTATCTCAGACATGTTACTCACGGAAAAGGTTTGTCGCCTCAACAGCATATCCAGCGCTCGCCAAAGATCAAATTGGTAGTTGGCGAGTGAGCTCTAGATCTTGTTCTCAAGACAGAAGCAGCTAGCAAAGGTATCAGAGTCACGGTGGTGGTTTCCTGTCGCTTGGCGCTGGGTAGATGTAGATGCACGCCGCTCCTGCCATAGAAATCCTTGAACGGAGTACGTAGAAAGACTCGAAAAGGTGAAGGTGACGGGCCTGTGATCCAACTCGAAAACACATTACAACTTCAGTACAGCAAGCTACATGCGAAAACGTAATGATATAACGATACCATAAACAAGGCAAGAACAGATCCCCCCGATGATCCACACTACACGTCCATGCACCACACCTCTATCTTCCCCTCCGACCGTCCTTTGGCGTTTTCCCGCGCCGTCTCGGTCGCGAGCTCGAAATCGCTCTCGTCTCGGAGGGAAATCTTTGTCCCTTCCTCGTCCATGAACTTCATCCCTAATCCCATGAGAGACGTTCCGAACTTGGCCGTCACGCGCTCGACGAATTCATTGAACGACGTCGTAGGTGGAATCGCCATCCCGCGCACGTCGCCCTGGTAGTGTAGCTACACAAGGTTTATTCACCTTTGCGTTCTCTTGAACCAAGCACCATAAGGACGTACCTTGACCCGGATGTTTGCCATCTCAATCTCGTCATATTCGCCGGTCACGAATCCGTCATCACCCTCCTCGTCGTCGTACACCGTCACTCTGCGCGTCGTTGGGCGGCGCGTCAGCTTCCGGCGGAGAGTTCCTCCCTTGCCCATGTTCTGATTCAGACCCATGTTCGGTTCCGCGTTCATTCCCATGTTCTGGTTCATGGCCATGTTGAGGGCCACACCCATGCCAGGATCTGGGTTCATACTCATGCCCATATTCGAGTTCGCATTCAGCATGCCCGCGTTTGCAGCCCTCGACGGTGCACGACTTAGCCCAGAACTCGTGCTCGTATTGCTCGATGTCCTGGAAGGGCTTGGGGCAGATTGCATCCATGCGGGGAGTTGCTGCTGTTCCTGTAGCAGTGGTTGCGGTTGTTGATAGAACAACGATGCGGGTGATTGCCTCTGTGATGAAGATGCGCTTGACTGTGCCTGGGCAGTCGGAGGACGGGGAATCGCCGATCGCGAGGCAGAGCCGTTCGAATATAAGTCTATATACGAGTCGTAGAATTGCGCGAGGTGTCCTTCTGAACAGGAATTCAAACGAACAGCGTTAGTTCAAGATCAAAGTGGGAGACAAGCAAACGATGAAGATCAGGGAACTGCACCCACCTTGTTCTGGCACTGGCGCAGCAGGCAGTACCAAGGGTGTCACACCTGAGGTGGCGTTTATATACTGGCCCGGCCGGAGGGATTGGGGAGGTGGCTGTGGTGCGGACTGCTGCGCAACCTGAGGTGCTCCTTGCCCTTGTGGTCTCCGAAGACTCGGTCGACTGCGAAACGTCGCCGGGGCCGCACCTGGTGCTACTGCGGTCTCTCCGCCCGCCTTCGAGCCACCCGCACTGACACCCGCGATCCCGCCGGCAGTGCCCTGAGGTGTCTTAACCCTCAGAGGCATGACCCCTGCACTGGCCGTGGCGCTCCTTGCCAACCGTGTCGAGTTGCTCCTACCCAGCGCAGTATTGCTTCTCGACAGGTCCGAGAGACGGGGTGGTGGTACATTCGCGGGATTCGAGACCGACTGCGCCCGTCGGGAGGCAAGGATAGTGGTTGCATCCGGGCGAACCCCGGCAGCGAGCTGGAGAGTTGTCTTGGAACGCTCAAGAGCAGTAGGGCGTGCCACGACCGGGTCTGTGCCTGTATTTGGGCAGTGAGGGAATAACGAGATGTGTGAATAGGTGGACAACATACGAGGTGCAGGCACGGTTGCACTTCTGCTCAGTACGGAAGACTCAGCATCTGGCTTCTTCTCGTCCTCTTTGTTATCCTCTCCAGAGGCTTGTTGTAGTTTCTTTACACCTGTGAATTCAGTGAAGGCGTCATTGGAGTCGCTCGCTGCGACCAGTTTCTATTGTAACGGAGGTAAGTCAGATAAGGAAGAAAAACAATAGAACGAAACTCACGGCCTTTCCGAGATAATCTTTGCTCTTGGAATTCTTAAGTTTATTTTCCGACGGACGATACAGTACGCCGATGGGCTAATGATAGTTGAGTTAACATACAAAAGAAGAACAAGGACAACGTCACGAACGATGCTGAATACGGTGTATCCCTCCCCACGTTCTCGAATGGCCTCGTCAATGACACTGTGCTCATCCGTGACCTTTTGCCTGCTAGCCTCCCGCATGTCTGCCATACCCTCTTCCGAGTAGCCGAGATTCAGTTGGGCAAGGCCTTTGTTAAACATGATTTCTGCAGAAAAGAGTTTGAACTTGAGACCAATCTGTTCATAGTTGCTAGGGGGAGATAAGTTCAGGGATAGGACGAATTGATGAGAACTGACATGGCCTCATTCCCACGGAGATAGAGGTATGCATCCTCAAAGTTTAGGAGCGCAAGGTCGTGGTGCTCTAAGAGAAAATTGGATACGCCGCACTGGAAATACCTAGAAACGGGAGCGATAGATAGGGGGACAGTAAAACATAACGAACATGCGCTCAGGACCGAATAGTCGCCAAGGGGAGGACAGCGTAACACTCACGCGATTGCAAGGTAAGCATCGAGGTTGGTTGCAGCAACGAAATGTTCGACAGCGGTTTCGTGTTCGCCAATGGTAGCGTATATGAGGCCCATGTTTGTGAGAATCTTTGAGGAGTCTCCGATAAGCTGGTAGAGTCATGCATGTGAATGAGATATGGTGAGTGGAGTGAGTGTGGGATTTGTGACTCACGGAAAATAGATTGAGAGCCTTTTCAAAGTCTTGCTCATCGTATGCTTTGAGGGCAGCGGACCACGTTTCCAGTTCAGCCTTGAGGGAGAGGGACATTGCAGGAAGGAGTGATGAAATTAGGTATAAACTAAATATGGTCTTGCGTGCCAGACGCAGATTTGGGTGAAAGGAACGGTCGAAAAAGGGATAAACAGCGAAACAAAAAGAAGTGGAGGGAAGAAGAAAACAAGGCGAAAATCGAAATGGACGCAGTCCACAAAGCGGTCGACAACGCCTCATTGCTATATAAATACGTTGTATATGGCGGACCCGCATTCCTCATCGAAAATTCCCTTTTATGGAAAGCCTCCTTCTCTCGCCAAATCTCCGGCGCGACATTCCCCATTTCGGTCAAGGCAGTCATGCGTGACTCCTCCTTCCTACAGATCTAACCGCTAGTGCCAGAGGAACTTGCAGCAATTATACCCGCTCGGTTTAGCGTCGTCCTCAATAACAAGCACCCTCGACAGCTCTCCGTGCCACACTCCGTTTAGCAACTATGGCATTGTTCCCATGATCTGGTATTGTATTCACACATCACGGTGTCTCTATGCACACCGCATCCCCATCGCACTCTGCCACATTTCAATCGGTGCCACTGTTCGTAGCCGCCTCGCGCAGTGTCAACAGCGGTATGAATAAAGCTTGGTGTTGTGCTTTGGATGACTGCTTTCCCTTTCTTATCGCTTCTTCGGTACACTCTCTGGTCTCTAATATGATTCTAAAATTATACTCCACGTACCTGTCGCCTAACCAGCCATTTCTCACAGCCGTTGAGGATCCGGTTTATTGGTGGCCTCGTTAAAGATTGGCATGTTGTCCTCAAGTATATACGCATTCACTGTACGGTGGTGATAGTTTGCGTCCCATCATATTATCATGTGGACCGTTTTAACGCCGCACTGTGCATCGGAGCCCTTCTCTTCGCATCCAGGCTACCGCCTCAGCGTCAAAGTTAGATGCACTTGACACCGCCATTCTGATCGTGATGTTACCCGGCAGGCCGCCATTCTTCACCTTCCATTCACAGATAGCGGCATTTTAATCTGTGTGGTGGCTTGCGACGACATCCGAGTCCGACAACCAGTGCGTTGAATTTAAGCATTGTGCGTTGGAAGGTTTTGCCACGTCCATAACCTACGGTGATCAATCCTTTACCTTCATTTTCCTCAGTCAACTCAAAGTCCGCAGTAGTTCGATAGTGACGTGATCAAGTTTCGGTCAGGCTAGGCCAGTCAACGGACCAGACGCAACACGGTGTTGCACTGTTAATGAGGTTGAACCTAGATATTGTGTTGGGTAATGCTAGCTCGTTTGCCCTTAGCGTGGAAGCTGCCTGTGACTTTCTAGGTTAGCTTGGGTCCAATCCACGTACACCACAAATGGGCTGTTCAATGAGAACCTTTATTGGCACTAACGCACTTCCCTACTTATCTGAGGGATAGTTCATCATTTTTCCCACAAATCACATTCTCACCTCCGCTTGAACGTTGGACTTCTTTTTTCGTTGTACCGCTAGAATGGGCAATAATAGCCATTTGATGATCCAGTCTGTTGATAGGCTGTTGCTTCGCTACCGTCCAGTTATGCCGGGACTCCCTAGCCGGGATGATCTTCCCACCAAGTCCACTAGAGCTGTTTCCCCTTGCCCTCCGGCATCCCTTCATTCGTCGACCTTCGCGGTACCCGGTGTCTTCCCATATTAATACCCATCCACCTTGGTTTCTCCGACTCAACAATGGAATCCCATGGGGTGGAGGCATTCTCCATCGAGCGTTCACGTATCTGACAACCGCTTTAGGAATAACAAGAAGTCCAGTTTTCGCGACGCGGCCATCCTGCACTACTATGTAGTAACCGCATGACCTATTAATAGAGCCCATTGCTAAATCGGATCAGCTCAAAGGGCATCATTACCCGAATTCATTTCAAAGCTCTGCATTCTTGAGCCCTTTTGATGTCCGAATCTTCCGGCAATCACTGCGTTGTCATGAGGCGGCTCCGAACGCCTTTGGCATGAGGAAAACAGATCATGTGACCATACTCCCAGCTCTTTCGAATCATCGCGAGTGTCTTGGGTTACCTAAATGTGGTGTGAGACGACAGGTACTAGGATCTGTAGGCTTATTTGAGATAGAGTCATTGCAGATTTGAGTGGCATTCCCATCTTATTTTGACGAGTCCACGGCGGGCCTTCGTAGATCGACCCAAATCCATTCACCCTACCTTTTGGCACTCTGTGAGTCGCTGTCAATGTGAAACATGTACTTCAGCTTGATCGGTCACCGGTCATCTAGCGTGGCGTTGTAGAGGTTACGGAACCTCAACCCCGAGCTCGGTTCTGGCGGCGTTTGATAGCTAGAGGTTAAGCAGGTGGTGTATTCGAACCAGTTGACGATGCAATGTTGGTCCCATGAATGTTTCCTCAAAGAAGGGGTCCGCTCCGCGCAAGTTTCCTCAAAATTGATGTTCGGAGTCGGCGCTCGTCCCTTGGTCGTCTCCAGCAGAGCCCAGCTCAAGCGATCGAGGGAGAAGGACCATATCATCCACGACGGAGCGATCGTTCATCAGCACCAACCAACCAGAGGTATCGGGCATATCCACATTTTCTGCAGAGCGCGGGAAGCAAGTAACCGTGTATCGACTTTCGCGTCAGAGGTGGGCGACTGGGTGACGAACGTGGGGTCGGAGAAGGCCGAGAAACTGATCGCGCATGCATTCCCCGAGGTTGGATTCCTCGGGCGGCTCGTGATGCGTTGTCGTGGTGACTTGCAACAGACGAGTCACCTAGCCTATCTGCGGAGCAGTCTTGTTACTAACACGGCAGGGAGAGATCCTTGTTGTTTCGCGAGCTTTGATTGGCTGGCGGAAAGGCTCAACACTATACTATCCCTTTTTCGTCCAGCCCATGCGAGGCACGGGCCTCGGCTAACCCCGTTTGCACCTGCGGATAGGCTACCCATTCTAGCAATGACATTGACAATGAGTGAGGTCACCGTGGAGCGCGTCCGCAGTGATGATGGGGCGTGTCCAGTCTATAGGCGGGTAACGGTGGCTCGGACAAGGTTGCGGTCGCGTTAGGCAGTCTTGTATTTGAGATTGCTTGCTCTTACTCAGTACATTGACATCGACCCATTGAAACATCGAGTTGTAGAATCCCTCTCGAAAATAATACGCTCACGACATTGTATTCGAGAGGATTGATGTACCGAGTTCGTGAAGAATCTCCTCTTGCAGCCTCGGTAGAGCACACACCACAGCACCAGGCAAGGCAGAGTTAGCAACCCTCGTCATTGATGCTACCACGGCAGCAGTTTCCAGCACGGCGAAGGCTGATAGGAGCATAATTAGCTATGATGCTTTGTTCATTAATTGAAGGGGGATGCCTTTTTTTTTTTGAATCCTTGTTTAATGTCCAGTGAGGGGGTCCCTCTTGTCGGACAGTACATGCGGGTTATCGTAATCTACTGAGGGGGGGATGCCTTATAGGGTTTTTCCATGCACATCGGAGTTGTCCGCTCCGCGGTGTAACAGCTATTGGGCAAAGTTGAAACAGCAGCTGAGGAAGGAAGTAGCTTGTTTTCTGATCGTGTCGGTAAACTTGGGGCTTCGATATTAGTACTGATCATATCAAATCGATGACTGTCGCGATTTGCCAAGGTCAAAGGCCGGCCAAAATCGACCCACGGGTGGGTGAAATCTTGTATGAAAACAGGCGACGAGCATGTCGTAGAGCCCAACCACGCGACTGGACCAAAAGTATTGAAATCCAGATGACGAGTGGCTGTATCACTGACACAATGCAGTATTAAGGACGGACCTAAACGTGAGACCAAACGTGACATCGCAACAAAAGCGAATGATTGCATAAGCAGATACGTCCGCACACTATAGGGAAGGATGCATTTCGATAGTCGATTAATCAGTGTTTCCCTATGGTAGATGAAAAAGGAAATTGAAAGCGATACATAACCTAGTTGACGGACTGAAACTGATCGGAAGGATGTGGCGTTCTGTGGATGCATGGGCCGCCGAGTTTTAAGGAGCGGAAGCTTCTGGTGTCTGCAGTGTCAGCTCGACCGCTTCCTAAAACAAAATGTCTGAGTGATCTAGGCTGATCTCACACAGGAGGGATGCCTAGATAGAGCGATATTGATTAATGAGCATGATGATGATCTCGTCGGCAAACGCGGGTCAGTCGTGGATATGGGTGAATTTGATGGGACCACATGTAGGACTACGATGCCAGCATGTGTGGAGCCTTGCGGAACTGAGACAGACCGGAAATCAGTGAGAGATACAGTATAGTTGCTCATAATACATACGCAAAAAACCAGCATCATGAGAAATCACCTTCAGACATTGTAGGTTTTCCTGTCTAGTAGCACCCTGGGCCATAATTCGTGGGAAAGTGCAGCCCCTGTCGTACCGTTCCGTGTCGGAGTTTGAGTTGTGTATTTTGTATGAATCAAGTACATTCCTTCTGTTCCCTTTCAACAAGCCTTCTGTCCAGAGTATGCATTGTCAGCGGGGATTTTGGCGGGAAAGAGACCCACAACTTGGCGCCCGACTATGCTCTGAAAATCCTGTATGTATGCATTATCACTTACGCATTAAACAATCGTACTGTGCTTCCCCAGGAATCAGTGACACCGTCACTACTTAAAGGTGAATCTACTCCCCTCAGAAGCCGCAGCGCTGCACAGCGTGTGTATATCATCATGCAGGGAAGGACGACTAGTCGCAAGGACAAACCCGCATATTCTTGCTTGCGAATCTAAGCATAGGTTTGCCTTATCTCAACTGAGCCGCTTTTATGAACATTTACGCTAACTCTTGATGCAGGCTTCCGAGATTAATCAACACCATCATGTCGATCAGATTTTCATTTCCTGTGGACGAGTTTCTGTTACACGTTCCAGACGCCCCGACCGACGACCGCCTGCATAATTACGCTCCCGAGATATCCCGTTCGAGTGCCCTTTATATTGTCTGGGGAGGGGAAATGCAAGCACCACTCCTCCCTCTTGTGTTCATCATGGCGATTGACCTCAGCGAGAAACGCAACTGCGAGGATGATGATGTCGTGGTCAGCGACCACGAGGTACAGCTGGTGAAAGCACGACGAATCGCGGAACGGCGACTGGTTCGCAAGCTCGATTCTCGGTTATTACCCACCATGGTCATTATCTTTTTTATGAACTACATTGATGTGCGTTGCGTGTCTGGTGCAACATGCACACGGTTGATGATGTTTGACCTGTGTGTGGTATTGCAGCGCATCGCGATCACGTCTGCTCGACTCAAGGGTTTACAGACGGACTTGGGCCTGTCTGGTACACTCTTACTCGTTTATGAGGTCTGGTAATTCATCAAGATAACAGATGTCCAGTATGATACAGTAGTGGCAATCCTTTATGCATCGTACTGTCCCGCACAGATTCCGTCCAATGTGGTAAGCAGTCCAGTTATCTGATAGTGTGGTAATTCAAACTGTCTCAAGGCTCTTAACTATGTCTCGAGATCAGTCACGTATCCTTTTCATCAGATGGAATGGTCGTCAAACATCCCTTCTTAGGCCCACCTTTTATATCGGTGGTTGTGTCGTCCTGTGGGGCTTGACGAGCGCACTCACTGGTGTTACACACAACTTCGCTGGTATCATGGCCTGTCGTGTCTTCATCGGGTTACCGGAGGTAAGGTGACGGAACCCACCGAGAACGAATATGGCTGATATGGGACGCCATTTCAGGCTGCATTCTACCCTGGCTCCATCTATCTTTTGTCGCGATGGTATACACGCAGGGTTCGTGTTACTCAGGTCACATCATAATAATGCAATAGATTCTCTCTTCCCTGTAGGAACTTTCTTTTCGATCTGCTATTCTCTCCAGCGGGCTACTTATCTCCAATTCCTTTGGAAGTGTAAGCCTCCCTGTGTTCCATTTCTCGATTAGAACTCCTGAATTGTTGGTTGCGCCTAGTTGTGGGCCGCAGCTATACTCGGCGGAATGAACGGGGTGATGGGCATCGTAGCTTGGAGATGGTAGGATTGGCAGCTGTTTATGGTAAGTATCTCATCTGACATCATCCTTACCCTCGAACGCAGGCTTTTCTATATCGAGGGTGCTATGACGATCGTCGTTGGTTTGCTTGCCATGCGCGTTTGATGTTCTTGAACGTTGGTTCATTTCACTCAGCGAAATCTCTAGGTGGTTGCTTCCGGATTACGTACGTCCCGAGTCCCCAAGGGTAATTTCCCATTCCCGAGTTCTTGTTCTTCTCCCATAGCCGCACAACACCAGGTGGTTGACTCCCGCAGAAAGGCATTTGGCACAAGTTCGGCTTGCAGAAGATGCTGGCGAAGCCGACAAGGATCCTGAACAAGCCTCGTACATCGTTCATATCTCACTCAAGTTCCAAATACCGACCATGTTTGTAGGATCTTTGAAGGGCTGAAGTTGGCGCTCAAAGACCCCAGAGTTCTAATTTTCATGGTCATGAGTTGTTCTCAGATATTGGGACTCAGTTTTGCCAGCTTCTTCCCAACGTGAGTGTATCCAGAATGAGAATTCTGTGATCGAGATCACATATGCGTGCATTCAGGTTGACTGCCACTCTCGGATACTCGACGACAATCACGTTGTTGTTGGGGGCGTACGTATCGTAACGTGTCATTCATTCTTGGTACTTATTCACTACGTTTGATAAGCCCACCGTGGCTCTTTTCAGCCATCGCAACGCTCATCAATGCACGACATACTGGTGAGCAGCCTTCCTGTCCTTTCTTACTTAACAAACTAGATTTGAATTGACGAACACGGATGCATGCAGATATTACTGGCGAACGGTATTTCCACCTGTGCGCTGGGTGGTGGGCCGCCGCTGTCGGCTACATCATCTCTCTGTCGACGATGGAGATAGCTGGGAGATATTTCTCGATTTTCCTCATGACGTGTGGATTTTGTGGTACGTACCTTCCCTGCTCCGTGGTACAAATTTCATCCTGTCTGACTTTTGCGGGGGTGTAATGTGTTAGGGGCCTCGCTGATATGTGTATGGGTGGCTAATGTCGTCCATCGACCACCGGCGAAACGATCCGCAGCGATCGGTCTCGTGAACGGGTTCGGGAATCTGGGGAATCTGTACGTGGCCGTGTATTCGTCCCACAAGCGTGCCCTTGTTTATCTCACCGACGGGCGTTCAACAGAATGGGATCCTATATCTGGAAAGCGAGCTGGGGCCCCAAATACCATCAATCGATGATCATTTCCGTCTGCGGGTTCATGTTTGCAAGTTTCCTTGCTTTCGGTGTGTATTCTGCTCTTTTTGTGAAGATCCTTCGAAGTAATACGACCGACATTTTGACTTGTAGTCATGCGCACGTTGCTCGTGCGGGAGAACAAACGCATGGAACGCGCAGAGTTGGACTTGATGCGTGGTCCAGAACGGGAGCGGATCGAGGAAGCAGCCAGGTTGGAGGGCATTACGTTCGACGAGGCCGTGAAGCGTAGGAAGGGGTTCCGCTATCTGTACTAGTTTACCTGGGGACGATGGGTAAGTACGATGGCATACTGTTTGATCGACTTTGAAGTAGACCGGGATGTTGCCTGTTAGACTAGACACGATGTTGAGGAACATGTTCGACTCGGGGGGTGGTTCTAACCTGCGAACTCCACCGAACCCAGTGCGTGTTTGAATGCGATAAGTGTTCCTGGCGCCGCATCGGCTGTCCCTCTGGAGGACGGCGATGACCAGTTCGCCGGCGACTAGTACGGATGCCCACAGTTCCTACAACAATCGCTTGACTCAGAACTTTCTGTTTTCCCCGTGTCACAGGCTTGGTCACAGGGTGCGAATCCTGACCAAGTTTAGAGCATCATTGAGCATGCACACAAGTGCGGGATGATCGATGACCGTACACTCAGGCTGCAGCGTGAGAACCGTGGCTTAGCATCCGAGCCATCTAGTAGGTCACTAGTTGAAGAAGTCCGAGGTTTTAGTGGGTATTGAGCTACCGCGGCCCTCTGACGTCACTGAGGTCACCTAGTAGCCACCGAGCCCCACACCCCCTGCACACCTGCAGGGCGTGCGTAAATGCATTTTCCCTCGGACCGGAAATCCTCGGATTACCGCCTTAGGGCCAGAACGGAT